>LGRX02001940.1:0-82714 GCA_001247695.2 Cymbomonas tetramitiformis
TATTTCACTTTTGTACCCACTGTATTTTTCATCCATGTGGGGGGTACGAGGTTGATGTTTTGAAATGCAATTCATGCACACAATGGTGAAGTCGTGCCCCCGAATGATCTTTTGATACGTGTCGCAATGATTTTGAACCAGCATGCAGCAATCTGATTTAGCAGAGCAAAATTATCATTGCGCACGCTTTATCTTGAACTTCGCCATATATAATTACGGACGGGTCCCATTTTGCAACTTGACGTTGATTGAGACGGATGAGCGAGCCGTCGTATCCTCGAAGCAGAAACGTATGAGAGGCTGAAGGAGCGACTCGTGGTGTTGGGACGGTCGCGTGTTTAGCGATGAGCAGCAGGGAACCTTGAGTCAGAACAGATTTCCATGTCCTTTTCCACCAACCGAATTTCGTAATCCAATTTGTCCTTCACGTATCCTTGCAGGTCTGCCAGAACGGTATCTGGGAAGTATCTAAGAGTGGCATCTGACACATCTTCGAGGGCTTGATCCCAACGGGACAGAGGCCGGCGTCTCTCTATCAATAGTCCGTCGAACATGAGCGGACCGACCTTCCATCCGGTGGCGCGACACCGACTCTCGATCTTCTGAATGATTTTGTTTTCTTCGATCTGAATGGCGAAGGCGAGCCTTCCCGCTGCGTTTATGAGTTTGCCCTGCCCGGTGCGCGAAACGCGCTCGTTCCACTCGTGGATGGAGGCACCGAGTCCCGGTACTCTCGTTAACACCCAGGCGTCCAGTGCTTTCATCTCTTCGGCGAACTTCTGCGCATACGGAAATTCCCCGTCGGCGTCGCCAGGCAAGCGCGGTTGTCGATCGCATGCGCGTTTCCAGGTATCGATCGATCCCCCGAACATCAGCACCAAGTACAGATTTTTGGCCATGTCCCTGTTCACGTTGTAGAACTGCATGGTCTCACCGAGAACCCCGTCTCTGTTCATGCAGTATCTCTCCAAATGTGGGATAGTTTCGCGTATATCCCCTTTCGCCATTTGCCAGGCGATATGGGGATTGCAATTCTCGATATCGATGTCGTGATAGTACTTTCTGGCGGCCCTGGTTCTGATCGCTTTACGCAAGCGTTGTATGCAAGGCCCGGTGCCGTAGCGGCGTCCGTCAGAAATCTTTCGACTGTGATGATAGTGGACAGAGTGTCTTCCGCCGCCATCCTCCGCAGCCTTGATGAGCGCGGTGACGAACTTTAGTTCGGTTTCCAGTAGGTCATTCCTTTCGGTGCGATTGGTCGCGAGCTCGAGCTTTGCCGATGCGCTCCATTCCCGGAGAGCCCCGACATCCACCCACTCTGTGGGGGAGTCTTCCATCGATGCATCCGAGGATCGGGAGCCTTCTGTCTCGTCGAGGTCCTCTGCGTATCCCGTGGCGTCATTTCTCAGCTCTCGTTCCAGCGAATCGAGATGGATGTCCGTGTGGTGCGACGCATGCTCATGGTAAGGATATGTCACTCCACCACACCAAGCCCACTCACTCGAATCCCGCCGCTCTCGAGTACACGCGTCGCACCTGATATGCAACATGTCGAACACATCCCGCCGGAGTTGGTCATCAATCCGACAACTGGAAACCTCTCTGCGATCGGTTTTGTGCTTGTTGCACTGCTTTCTCTTACGCTCCGTCTTCATTGTCAGCTTGTAGCCACACGTTCCGATGGCAGCGTTGATGCTCTGGTACGGGGTGGTACGTGGATTCGACCGCGTTGCCACGCGAGCATTGCGGGCAGTGCGAGAGTACGCTTGGCTTGAACTGACCCTGGCGCAGACGTCTCGTAGTTCGAGCAAGGTTTTCTCCATGTCGGGCGAAAGGCGCACGTGATCGACGGTCGTTGTCTCGCCAGTTCCAGCATTTGCAGCGTCCTCATCCTCGATCTCCATGCCGTCGTCGTCGGTGTTCGTGGAGTGGGACAGGATCTCGCCCCAAGGTTTTTTTAGGTACGGGAGCCACTTCTTATCGACGTCGCCGATCCTTTCCTCGGCGGAAGTGGCGGGTGCGCGGAGGCGTTTGAGGATGCACGGAACGCCCGTTGCCACATCACTCTCGAACGCGACTTGGGTCAGTGGTTTATCATGGCCATCGGAGTTGTCCTTCTTGACGAGGCGCGCGATCGTTTCGTTTCCCTCCAGCGTGTTGCGACGCCGCTTGAACTTAGTCAAATTCTTCTCGAGGTACGTGTACGTGTGTGGACATGGACATTGCTTGATGTAGCGTATGCCCCATGCCACCTTGACTTCCCAGGCCTCTTCGGGTGTGAGCTCGTCGATGCGGTCGTTCATCGTGCCATTCGTCACGTCGAAGCACCAACTCTCAACTCTTTGTTGCTGCTGTCGGTAGTGCGGACTTTGCTCAATCCATGTCTTCCAAGCAAGCCTCGCTAAATCCGTGTCTTCCCGCATCGCGCGGTACACCCCAGCGATCCAATCGTGCAGCTCTGAGATGAGCGCATGGTGCGATACGCAACGTCGATCCGCCCTTGCGCCATCTGCTTGGTCTGGGTATAACAGCGCCCGCACGCAATCGGCTTGCGAAGGATATCCGGAAACGATCAGCTCGATTAACCGCGTCACTTTCGCTTCGCCGTCTAAATCGGTTGACGTGTTGTAATGGCCCATGATCTCCATAAGCCGCGACTGCCGGAGACGCATTCTCTGCGTGCCATCTTCGTCCTCGACGAAATCGTACAGGGTGCGCAAGATCACCGCGACTTCCACGAAGTCCGTGGTGGGCTCGTCGCCGCCTGGTGCGTTCGCGCGCGCCTCCTCGTCCATGTCGGTCAGTTCGGACGCGGCTGCATCGTGTATCCGTGTCGCGCTTTCCACCTTCATGAGGACCTCAGCGGTATTGATTTCCAAAAGATTGCCAACGGTGAATTGATATATCTGTTCGGGACCCCAAGAATTCATCGGATCGTGCAGGTCGGCGAGCCGTTTGCTGGCGTAAGTCGTCAGGCGCGATACGAGGGCCTCTTCATCCAAGTTGTCCACGCAAAGATCGCCTCCGGCGGTGATGGTCTCGTCATCGTACGTGAGCCCCCATCTTTTATATTTACAAAGAGACTGCAGCTCGCCGTGCGGGTCGTAGCTCGAAAGGTCGCTCTCGGCCTTCGTATCGGCCATGACGACTTTCACCCAAAGCGGCGTCCCGATACCCTGGCTGATGATAGGTTGGCTCTCGTATTCAAACCCCAAACCGTTGGCGTGATTTAGTTGCTGAATACGGTGGAAGCTCCGGCGTTTGGCGTCCTCGGCTTCCGTGAAATCGTTGGCGAACCGGCAGTGTCTTGCCCTCGCCTCCGCGTTTTTTTTAGCCCGCGCGTCCGCCGCGATTCGTTTGCAGTGCACGTATCCGACCACAGTATTTTCGGCTAGCAGACCATCCGCCCGACCCCATCGATTCAGTCCTTGGCCGACGATGACTCGAATACTCGAGCTGAGTGCGCAAGTCGCGAAGAAAACTCTGCGGAACTGCGTGAAGCGTATGTCGACGGCGAGCGCAAAGGTGCTCGTGACAATAAGCACGTCTGCATCGCGAAGATATTTGTCGACATCCTGGAATTCCACCAGCTTCTGATTCGCGTTCGTTTTGCCCGTGTAGAGTTTCGCGCGCAGCCCCAAAAGCAGCGCCATCTCATGCAGCTTGTTCGCTACCTTCACGCTGCCGCAGATGATACCGATGCGGCGGTGAGGAAGTTCGCGCTCGTCGGGCAACGGCAAATTTGGCTGATCGGATTTGGCGTCGCGCATAGCTCGACGGACGATATTCGAGAAATTGTCGAAGTTGGTGGTCACCCTCAGGTTGAAGGGTCGGATTCGCGCTTTGTATTCCAGCAGATTGATTTGTCTATTCGAGTGGATGGACACGAACGCCTCGAGGCGTTTAATTCGATCCCCCCACAGGCAGTCCGCGCACAAACAAACGGTCAGATCGGCTCGTTCGTACAGCTGAACTAAGGCGTCTCGGCTTTTAGCTTCGATCGATTCCACCAGGTGCAATATCTCCGTGAGCTCGTCCAGGACGAGAATCACTCGACGCCGAGGTCTTTCGTCGCCGGCGGTCAAGGCGATGCCACCCAACAACCGCTGGATGGAATTTATTTGCACGATGACTTTATCTTGTCCTCTGGGGTCGATGGGGACGTTTTCGACTTTGTCGAGATAGCACGGGAGCTCTAATCCTTCGTTTTTGCACTTGGTCTTGAAATCCAGCGCCGCTGCACGCCGAGCCGAAACGACGACGACAACCGCGTTTGGATTGCGTTTTATGAAAAGGGTGGTCGCTCGCGACTTTTGAGTGCCGCAATCGGCGCAGATAATCGTGGTGACGTTTCTGCCATCGGCGTCGACGCTGTTTTGCTGCATGCATTCCACCGTGACTCGTGGCTCGTCATCGTCGTACGTGACATGATTCCAACCTGCTGGGACTCTGAGGGGCGGATCGCTCACGACCATGGCGTTTAAGTGCACCCGGTAGGACCAGCCGCGCCCTAATTCCCTTGTGCCGCCTCACACGCGCATGTGTAGCATGTATATTTATACTTCATACCCTCGTACATCAGAATGGCGCGCTGCTAGAGCGTGAACGCGGACGATGGGTCGCGCGGACAAGGGGGTGTCGCGCATCTCCCAGCGTACATGAGTTGCACCACAATAGCAGCCACGACGTGGGGGTCTGATCTGAATGAGGAGTGCGGTTCATATATCGGAATGCAAGCCTGATCAGCACATACTGGATCGGGGAACGGATACCTCTTCAGTTAGTACTTGCGCACCGCGTCAGCATTCCGCCGACGCATTGCGTCTGGAGACATGATCATGCGATCGATGCGGTTCGGATACAGCATCACGAACGCAAGGCGCGAGTGTCCATCGTTGGAACGTTGCGTCAACTGTGCATCATTCAGCGCTTCCAAGGGAAGCAACGCATTTGCATGTCGCTTAAGCAATCATCATATATTTGCACATCGGCGGAGCACTACTGCATCCACATATATCAATTACGACACAATATCGGTATACCACCGGACGACTCGAGGGCTTCATCTGTGTACCACTTGAGACCGGCCTATTCGTATCACTGGAACAGCGAATCCGCGTATCACAGAAGCGAATGCATCATTTGACATTCGCCACATCGCGGCGTCGAAAGTCGGTCTTCGGATATGGCTGGCGCAGATCACAATATACGCGTTCTGGGAGAAGATCTCCGCGCCCGAGTGTTCTTGTGGCGAGGTGAAGAGAGTTCACACATCGTCGCGTCATTCTACAAACATACCTTGTTCTACGATTATTCCCACCGTGCATAATTATGATTCGCTCGCAGCCGGAGGTACCACACATCAGAGCGATATCCATCTCGGTCGATGCCGCCACACGCCTCCGCCGCACTGCTTGCGGTGCTGGTTGATTTTGTTGCTCCTGGCCGTATGCTTATTTATCATAGATTTCGTCAGCCTGCACGCGTCGTTCGATCTGCCAAAACGAGGGCAGCCCCAAAAACACTCGTACGTGCGACGGTTGACTCTTTTGCACATAGGCACTAGACACGCGCAGTGCGGATGTCGAGTTTCCGCTTCGAGCCGGAGTCGCAGTCGCTCCTTTCGAAGGATGTCCAGATGTTCGGGTGGCATGTCGGACAGACCCATCCTCAACGCTGGCGGTCGAGCGAAGGTGTGATCGGAGCGATCATTCTCCACTATGCGAACTTCGGGCACCTGCTGCTTATCCACGGCGTCCGAGGATGACGGCTCACACCACCGGAAAGCGGCGAATGTCGACTGATCGTTGATGCCGCAAGGAGGAAGCTCTACCAATTGGTGCGCCTCTATCGCACACATCACCGCTCCAGTCTCTGCGAGCTTCACACGGTACGTCCGCGAGCCGCCGAGCACACGGAGCCGCCCCCCGCTCACGGCGCTCTGCGTTGCTGCTTGGGGCGGGCAGCATATATCATTGCCCGAATACGTAATTCCAAAGACGGCGTCTCCGATCCGCACCTCTCGCCAGACTGCACCGGGCCAGGCGTGGGGCCACGGGATCCTCTCAGGACCGAACTCGTGTTTCAGCTGCGTCACGGCGCGCTTGAACGTGTCGAATGAGATGTCAGCGCCGGTGGTGGATGACGTCGAGATCGGCAGACTCAGCGCGGATTCCAAAGCGTCCAATCCGCTTCCACGCCCCAGCAACGAGTAGTATGTGCGCCTCCATAGTAAATCTCCGACACCGAGACCTAATATCGTGTCGCGAATGTCTTTGCTAGTGAGGAAGAGGGCTCGTATGTCGGACAGTCGCAGCCCGAAACCATCGCACCCGAAGACCACCGGCAATATCTCGCATATCATATGTTTCGCTGCGATATAGCTGCGCGAAGTCCCCGCCGGCGCTTGCGTCAACATGCTCATGCGCGCCTCGATGACAGCCCGTCGGGACTATTCAGAAGGGAGGGCACCCGACCACGCTGTCTTGAATCATCGATCGCATGTCTGTAACAAAGGATCGGCACCTGTCGGGTATTTATACACGATGCGCAAAAACAAGAAGAACCATTGTGCACGATCTCCCATCATCTACACAATTCCAAACTACACACGTTGCCTTCAATGGCACCCTTACTTCAACAGCAGGCAGGTTGTTCCACTCTACAATAACAGTCACTGCACAACTTGGTCTAGCATATCCGCCAAAGCCTTCGAAAGCAGTGTGACTGTTTGAAAGCACGTTTCTTTCCTGGATCTCCATTCCGAAAAGGCACGTTTATCGAGTATTGCTCCAACTCCCGTACTACCTGTAACAAGACAAATTCATTAACCCTCGACAAATTGCAGAATACCTATCCCTCATAAACCGTCATCGACCACCAAGGTGTTCTCCAAGCACAAATGTTTCCATCAAGTAAGCACTACCTACACATGAGACAATGTTTGCACTCCCTGTTTACCTCCGCAACCCGGCCTCGAGCTTCAGACAAACAATAATAATGCCATACTACAAGGAAAGGAAAATATACCTGCTCCCATGAAAGGGTCCATCACAAGCTGGCCTTTCTGGACCCGAATGGACTGTTAGATCCAAGTTCCCCGCAGTTTTTCTCAACCAATTTCAAAAGCCGAACGTCCTAGCTTAAGAGATTGTGAATGTTGACGAGCTTCTTCAAGAAGTTCGAAGTGTAGTCACTGTCCAAAGACTGGTACTTCGCATTCATCGCGGGCCCAGAAAGTTTCACATCCTTTGGTCAGCTTTTGATTAAGCGGTCAAAGTACATGTACTTTGAGAAAAAGCCATACTTTTTCGCATCCTGTTCGTTCGACTTTTGCACCCGCGAACTCGGAACTGACTTCTGCACCCGCACGCAGAACTGACTTCTGCACCCGCGAACAGAACTGACTACTTCTGCACCCGTGCGCAGTAATGGCTTCTGCACCCACACCTAGATATGACTTCTGCACCCACAGGCAAAAATGACTTGTGCAACCGCACACGGAAATGAATTTTTACACCCGCGCGCAGAAATGACTTCTGCACCCGCAAGCAGAGACGACTTTCGCACCCGAAGGCAGGAGTGACTTATGCACCCGCGCGCAGAAGTGACTTCCGCACCCGAAGGCAGGAGTGACTTATGCACCCGCACGCAGAAGTGACTTCCGCACCCGCGCACGGAAGTGAATTCTACACTTGCACGCAGATGTAACTTCTACACCCGCACGCAAAAGTGCCTTCTGCACCCGCACGCAGAAATGACTTTTGCACCCGCACACCAGAAGGACTTCTGCACTTTGCACGCAGAAATGGCTTCTGCACCCGCGAAGAACAGTGAATTCTGCACCCGCTTTTCACGATTCTTTCGGCGTGCGTTAATCTGAGGCGACGACATTCGTCATTCAATCTTCATCGTTTCAATATCAGACTTTTTTTTGTCGTTTATTAACTAAAAATTTGGAGCCTATGCTTCACACGCCTTACAAAACGCTACATTCGTACGTTACGTTTGGTGAAAAATAAACACTCGCGTAGGCAAGCAATGCCGAGTGGTGACGCGTTAACAATTTCTCATCCCTGGAGATGAGAAAATGTACGATTTTTTTGTTAGCAATTAAAATTGATCTGACACCGCGTATTTGAAACTAAATACGCATGCATCACGCGTATAACACAACTCTAAGCTCGCACGTTACGTTTGGTGAAAATTAAACACGCGCGTAGGCAAGCGCGGACGAGCGGCGACGTGTTACCAATTTCTCATCTCCGGTGATGAGAAAATGTACGGTTTTTTGTTGGCGACCGAATATTGTTCAAACGCCGCGTATTCGAGACGCGAAGCCTATACATCGCGCGTAGAACATCACGCTGCGATCGCACGTTACGTTTGGTGGAAATTAAACACGCGCGTAGGCGAGCAACAACGATAAATTACACCCGACAAATTTCTCCTCCGTACAGAGGAGAGAATGTACGATTTTTTGCCGGCGTCGGGAATGGTGTTGACGCTGCGTATTTGGGTCCGAAAGCTTATTTTCTGTGCGTTTTACACGACGTCGCGATCGCACGGCGCGTTTCGTCGAATTCGGATTCACGCGTGACCGAGCACGGACAAAGGTTGTACGGGACAATTTTCTCTCCCCACAGGGAGAGAAAATGTACGATTTTTTGCCGGCGTCGGGAATGGTGTTGACGCTGCGTATTTGGGTCCGAAAGCTTATTTTTTGTGCGTTTTACACGACGTCGCGATCGCACGGCGCGTTTCGTCGAATTCGGATTCACGCGTGGCCGAGCACGGACAAAGGTTGTACGGGACAATTTTCTCTCCCCACAGGGAGAGAAAATGTACGATTTTTTGCCAGCGTCGGGAATGGTATTGACGCTGCGTATTTAGGCCCGAAAGCTTATTTTTTGTGCGTTTTACACGACGTCGCGATCGCACGGCGTGTTTCGTCGAATTCGGATTCACGCATGGCCGAACACGGACGAGTGCGCCGAGACGGTTCGTGCCGTCTACATGACCCGCAACGTGTGGACCTTCCTATCGGACGCCGCCCTTCTTCGCGCGCTCGGGATCGCCAATCTCGGCGTCGTCGTTTCGTCGGCGGCGCCCCCTTTCGATGACGAGGGGACGCTCTTTCGGGAATGCGGGTTCCGGTCGCATCTGCTCGCCGTGGGTATCGAGGAGCCGTGCGAAGCGGCGGAGGAGTTCGACCGCTGCGTCAAAGCGCACGCTCAGGATCTGGACTTGCGAGTCATCCATATTGACGAAGAGGCGGATTTCTCGCTTCGCGACTCTTTCGAAGAGATGATCACCCTCAAATTTCCCATCACCGACGACAAGCTCGATCGCTTGCAGTCGCATTGGGCGACCCTCCTTCTGAGCGACCGGTGCGAGATTCGGTTGGTGGTGGACGCGCGTTGTCCGTTGCTTCGCGTTCAACTCTGCGGGACCAGAAAACGACGCGCCCCCACGCTTTCGGGCTGCGAGGAGGTGGCCTCGTCGGGGGCCGTGTACGTAAGGCTCTCGTCCGCCTGGACGGACGACCGCACCCTGCGCGGGTGCGCTAGAATTTTGCGGAAGGTGCTTTCGGAAGAGGACCGCCTTTCGCATTTTCGGGTGAGCGTGTGGGATAATCGCGAGCTCCTCCCCGGGGAGTCTCTAAGATCTACGGGAACCGCCGCCCTGCAACGGTTTTTCAAAAGAAATTCCGATGCTCGTAGTGGCGCGTCGACGGACCCCAAAGTCGTCAATCGTTTGGGCGCTCTGCTGGAAAGGGTCGATCTGAGCGCGGCTCTGAGCGGCGAGCGGGGAAGGGACGACGAGTTGCGGGTGAGCGACGACGCGTACGGCTCGGACGAGTACGTCGTCGGAGGCTGGGTCGCGAACCTGCACGTCGGGGCGGCGGGAATTGTGCGCGAGATTCGAGTCGCGCACGCGGGCTCGAAACGGGAGAGGCTGGCCGCTCGCGCCGACGCCTGCGCGGAACCTTTCCAGTGCGCTCACCTGTTGCGGGTGGAGCTGGTATGGGGCGACGCGGATTCCGCCGAGCGGTTCGAGGCGTGGGTGGCCGCCGACGGCGCTCGTTGGCGGCCCGTCGACGGCTTCCCTTTGGTGTGCGCTCACCAGCTGCGGCCGGGAAGCAAGGCGAGCCGACGCCTCCTCTTGTGCCGTCGAACGCCGCGAGCGACGGAGGCCCGTCGCGACCCGCCGGAGTGTTGGTCCTGGCTGCTCGCCTGCGCGAACCTTTGCGCGGCCTCGGGGCCGAAGAGCCGCGTCCTGATCGCTCGCGACGACGCGCACGACGAGACGAGCAACGCGCTGCACTTCCTGAGCGGTCGCGCCGATTTGTATTACTCGTTGGCGCGCGATCGGATATCCGATACACAGACTTTCGACGGTGCGAAGGAACCGTAAAGCTGACCACTTCGTCGATCGCGTAGCTAACGAAACATAGACTCGGAATATGCGCGGCGTTGCTCCTGATACAACAATCATAATGATACGACATTAAGAGCAGGGTATATAGATGATCGACATGTATTAGTATATATTACAAGAAGTAAAGGTAATAATAGGCTTAATATATTGTGTAGCCTTCATAGGCAGCTATTATGTCTGCTGCACTGGTCAGCTCTGTGGCTTTGGCCCAGGTGGCATGTTCAGGGCCGTAGCCTGCATATCGTGCTAAATAGTACTTGACACCTCTAGTGATCTTATCTGAGAGAATGTGTGATATCGCACCCGCACACGGAAAGGACCTTTACACCCGCATGCGGTGCTGACTTCCGCACCCGCGCGCAGAATTGACTTCTGCACTCGCGCGCAGAAATGACTTCTGCACCCGCACGCAGAAGTAACTTCTTCACCCGCACACGGGAATAACTTCTGCACTTGCACGCAGAAGTGACTTCTGCCCCGCGAACATAATTTACGTATGCACCCACAGATAGAAATGACCTCGACAGCCGCACACGGAAATGAGTTTTACACCCGCACGCAGAGAGTGATGACTTCTGCACCAGCGAACAGAACTGACACTTGCTCCCGCGCGCAGAAGTGACTTCTGCATCCGCACGCTGAAATGACTTCTGCACCCGCTCGCAGACGTGACTTCTGCCCCCGCACGAAGAAATGGCGTCTGCACATGCACGCGAAAATGACATCTGCCCCCGCACGCAAAATTGACTTCCGCACCCAAACACACTTATGTGACTTCTGCTCACGCACGCAGAAATTGCTTCCGCACCCGCACGCAGAAATGGCGTCTGCGCCCGTACGCACGTATGCATGCGCGTTTGATGCACCAGGCAAAAGTCGATGGTTCGTCTGTGTTTCACGAATATACCACGCACGCCAGCGCGGTCGCGACGGATGCGGATAGCATAGTTGCAACGTGTCATATATATTTCCAAATTTATCGAGCGTCTAAAGTACTGTTCGTTTACTGTTCGTTAATGTTCTGAAGGTCGGGCTCTTAACACGCGTCAAGCGTTGAGGACCCTCTGAAGCGGCGACGGACATTTCGAATCATTGCCATCGACGACTTTATTCGAGGGTTCCCAATCAGCAACAATCGAATCTACGACTCGCGTTCACCGCGTCTAGCATGCCGTTATATGCGGGATGCTCGAATAGTATTGCTTCCTGAAACATCGTTATGACGTCGCTGTCTCCGTCGTACTCACCCAAAAAGCTGAAGAGACCCTCTCTGCGCGCGCCCGTGGTCGAAGCGTTGTGGGCTCGCAGCATGGCGAGCATCGGGAGGCGTCTTTGTCTCAGCTCGTGCCAAAACGCGCGGACCACGCAATCGTCCCGCGACCGACTGAGCACTTCGCTGAGATCCGTGGGCGGCGCCTCTGTCGCCGAAAGCTCGGACAGTATGCGTCGACGGGCGGCATCGTCGATCGACTCGCTCTCCCAAGGCCGCCTCCTCAAAATGGCGCGCCACTCGCCAACCGCCATGGACGTGCCGTCCTCGAAGCGCAACACGCGATCATTTTCATTCGCGTTGTCATCGTCGTCGACGTCGACGGCGACCTCCAATAGTTTTCGCTTTGTCAGCAGGGTGGCCGATACCGAACGAGCGGCGCGGCGTTTCTCGTGACGAGCCGTGGTTCGTCCCAGAGATGCCATCATCGAGGAGAGTGTCCTAGGTGGCGGCGAATTGACCAGTCGTGTTACGGTGCGATTCGATATTATTATTTTAGACTCGGTTGATTGTTCCCGCCCGCTTTTATCACGCTTCGAAGACGAGGGGAGCAGGGTGAGCGGCATATTTTGTGTCACTCGTCTCGATCGGTCGCAGCCTCGGTCAAATTATGTCTTGGTACGAGATTTTTCGCTTCGCGCGATTTGGACCATAGCTCCCGCGCTGTGTCTGATTGCGAGTCGGTCAGCACCTGGATCGACCGCGCTTGAGTGAACCAACTCTCGAAGCACCCTTCACGCGCCGCGGCGGTGATGTATCTGCCCAAGCGTAAACGCGCAGCGTTATCCTTGTGTGCCAAACATATCAGCCTGCGCACCTGTGCGTCGGGCGGCAATTTGCGGGCGAAGGCCTTGGTCCTCGCCATGTGTTTCAAGCAGCACCAAGCGCGCGGGGCTCATCTATTCCCCCGCTACCCTTGAACGGTGGTTCGCTATTAATACTGCCGGGGCGGGGTTATGGGGCGTTGTGTCGGAGCAGGATGGCGTCTTAACTTTGCTGGGCCGTTTGCACTTTCGCTACTACTCGCGACCACCAGCTGGGATGACTCAATCTGCCAGCTGCGCGTGCCGCACGACGCGCGTCTCGCGGTATGTCCATTCCCTAAAACCGCAATCCCGTGGATTTCGCACGTCCCGCATCTTGCACGGTGCGATCGATGTTTCCTCCGCTCCCACGAACGGCGATGGCGCCCTCGCGTTATTAGATAATCCAGTGAGATTCAGAGAGTGAATTGAGTCATTCATTATTTCGGTGAAATGGGGGTTGGATATCTTTAGCGACAGCCTGGTTATCAGCGATGGGCAACACATGTTACAGTAATCCACTCTAGGAAATGAGCACCTACCCTGCCAATTCGGTCTATCGCCAAATCGAGGTAGCGTTTGCGCAAAGCCCATTCTTGCAAAACAATTTCAAAATTCGTATTTGATGGACAGGTCGTCCTGACCAGTGTAAACATACTGGGCACTTCCAAAATTAAATCGGTCACGTGATGGAAAAGTTATATAATGGTCGATAACGCAAGATCTTCTCCCATACTTAACCATACTTGAGCACATACTTAAATCCACCTTTATGTATATTACCGATCATCACAAAACATCACTTCCACACGCACGATCATGCTAGGGACACACTTGATGTCCAAGTTTCGTTGCTCGAGGTCTGTGCTGGCCATCAATGAGACGTGTGCATTTCCCCCGCAAAGTCGGTACCGGCAAGTACCGCAAGAAATCCTCATGCTGCAACATGCCAATGGTCAGCAGAGACATCCAAAATACGCAGCACCATCACAGGAACGATAGATACATGAACCAACGGAAGCGTGGGCATGGGTAGCGGACGTCTTCAGACATACACGTCCTGAAAGAGGGTGTTCGCGTCATCCGATTGCTCGTCATGTCGACGGCGTGGCCGAGTCGTCATGATGCTGGGTGTACCGGCTGCCAGGAACTCCAAATATCGTGGAAGCAAAAAACGTTCCTGGTGGACCATATCGCCAAGTTCTCGTGTGACGTCTGAACTCTCGCTGCTGGGCTGCTGGAAGTCGCGACCGATAATGGACACCGTATCGAATATGTGCGGACGGTACACGCTCGGTCGATACTCGAATTCCCCATCATCCTCGATCTGCACCGAAACGCGAGCGAGTGTGAAGACGCAGCTCATCTTCTTACCTTCGCGCGTCACTTGGGGATGGCTTTTGGATGGCAAAACGTAACCCAGACCCCGCAATCTCGATGTGAGAGCCGCGTTCATATTCGCCGCCGATCTATTGCAGGGGGAATAGGGAAGCAGGGAGCCTCGCCCGCTGCTGCAATCACCGTTGTCCTCCTCCTCCTCGTGACTACTCGTTCCGGTGCCGTCGACAGATCCGCCCGATGCCTCGCCGCCCTCGCCACCAGCGGGTGGGGCGGGCTTCTTCGCCTTGTGCGATACCGGTACCAACATCGAGATGATCGCTGCCGGTTGCGGACCGGCAGCTTCAGATTGCTTCGAAATTATCAACAGCGCGGCCAAGCCTTTCACGCATCGCCGGATGCCTGAGTCGTAGGTGATCTGCACCTTCGCTCCGGGCAATTGCCGATAGTGAGTTCCAGTGTACAGATTCGAATCGACAAGCTCGCTTCGGAATCCCGGTATCGCCACGGAGAAGCCACGGTACGAGTACTTCAGCAGACGACTGGCGTAGGTGGGGCCGTCAAAAGCCGTGTCGACCATGTTCACGCGATATTCTAGCGCACGCTTTGCTCGCGGCAGGCACCAAACGGTATCACCGTCGTACATCACGCAGCTGGAGTCCACGTCGAAATGCAGAAGCACCTCTTCCATGGTGCGATAGCATTGCAATACAATTTGCACGTTTCGGAGCGGATAGCCTCGGAAGATGGTCAGGGCGCTCTGAGTTCGCATCAATAAGACGTGCGTCTTGTCCTCTTCGAACGCATTTTTCATGATCGATTCGACGATGAGTCTGAGCGTTGCACGCGCCTCGGACGGTGAAGAGCCCACGATGAAAATGTCCACGTCGTGCTGCTCGGGTCGGTTTTCAAGACCTCTGAGCGTCTGAACGTGGGGCAGCCGTTCGTCACACGGCGCCTCCATCAAGCATTTCAAAACCGATCCGCCCGCGTAGCGCACATTCGTGTGGTCTTTGAGAGCCTCCACGATGCCGCCGGTGAACATGTTGTAGCGTCGGCGAAAAAGCGTTTTGGGATGGGGAGATCGACTGAGCTCGTCTTCGATCGCGGCCTTCGGCGCGCCGTCGGCTTCTGACGACGGTTGCCCGAATATCGCATGATGCCGCAGTATGATGGGCGTCTCGAGACTCTTCGAGTCTTTCTTGATGAGCGTCTCCATGATCGCGGGGTCGAAAAGATCGATTAACAACGAGGAATCGCACCGTGTTGGAGAGTTTGGATCATCATCATACGCCAAAAGGGCCTTCGTTTCCGCCGAGCGCAGCTCCCTGTCAGCTTCGCGCGCAATGTCGGACATGGGATCGATTTTCCCGAACAAATGGCATTTCAGGCTGGGTATGCCATAGAAGTCCGCTTCGCTTGCGAGCCGCTGTCGAAGTTCTCGGCGCGCCACGTGATCGATCGTTTTCGTGCGCAACCAGTCGAGGACATGCGGGAAGAGCTCCGGGCTTCGATCCACAGATACCACATGCGATTGCGTTGCGGATGGTTCGGCGTCGTATTTGAAGACATTGGCGAAGTACTCGCTCAAGCCTAACGTGGCCCTACGGGTCTTGAATTCACGCCCCCCGACGTCCACCACCACGGTGTCGTCGCTAGGCGTGGAGGGACCGCACGCGCGCGGGCGTTTGTGGACTTGCATGATCGTGACGTATAGTGCGGGTGCGAGGAATTTTGGGGAAGCAACGTTCACGACTATATCCAATCAATCGTCCGTGCAGCTTGATGTTCGACGGCAGACGGTATCGCGCGACCGATGAGGGATCCGCGCCGTATGCCCCGATGCCCTGGTGCTGCGCCGCGCATGGGTGGGTGTATTTATACATCACACCAAATGTGGCGGCGATATGCAGTCGAGGTGCGCGTGTACCGCGCGCTTTGTGGTCCGCGCGTGCCCGTTGTATTTTCAAGGTCTGCTTGCGCCAAAAAGATTTTGATCCGCGGCCGTACGCACCGAAGACTGTGTTCCGCGCGTGCGTCCATTTTCCAAGAAGTGCATTCTGGGCTCCGCAGGTACATCGCGAAAGAAGTGGGTCGTACACCAATAAACTTAAGGTTCTGCGAGTGCACAAAATCCCTGGGCATTGCGCGTGAATCGCACATTTAGGGTCTGCGGATGCACCGAAAAAACGCTCCGCGCCTGCACTCGTTTCTCGAGGTCTGCGAGCGCATCAAAGTTGTGGGGTCCGCTCGCGCGTAGACACTTTGTGTAGTGCGCGCGCGTACTAAAGAATTCGGCCCCGCGCGTGCACCCCATTATTTTTTGGGTCGCCGCGCGTGCACCTGACATTACGAGGGAGGTATGCGCGAGGTTCCCAGGTCCGGGTGCCCACCAGAAACGCGGAATCCGCGCGTGCACCGAATTTGTGATCCATGCGTGTACCCAATTTTTGAGGTCTGCGTGCGCGTGAAATGTCGGGGGACTGCGTGTACCGCCGACGCACGCACAGAATCACTAAAAACGTTGGCCGCCTGTCTACGCGGTGCGTGTGCGACTTGCCTCTTCTGGCAGCATCCAATCACCCCACGCGTCTGTACGTACGCCGAAGTATAAATACCGCGTCAATAGTCGCGTGCATAAGAGCACAAGGGCACACGTCACAGCACGCTTGGCACGAAAGCATTAAGCCGTCCACGTAACGGCGTCCTCGATACGACATATCATAACTAAGTCATTGCCGCAGACACGCCACGGATAATACGAGGTAGGGGCCCGAAATGTTGCAGACAGCGTGTGAAGCACCGATCTCGTTATGCGCGTGCACGACATGCACGATAGCGATGGTGAAATCGAACAACATCCCGATCTTGCAACTATATCGACGAGCGACGACCAACAAGACTGTGGTGGGGGGGCGGGCGGCCCTGCTGTTGACGACGCCGGTAGCAACGCGCACCCTCAAGAGAGGCTGGTGAGCGTAACGATTCCGGAGAGTCGCTTGCGAGCCATCCTCTCTCAATTGCACGACGAACCATCGAGTCGCGCCTTTCTGGCTCCGCCGTCGTCGCCGAAGGCGTCGATCGCCTCGTCGAGCGAGCGCAAACGGAAACGAGCGGTTCGCGCCGTGAGCGTATCCGCAGAAGTCTGGCAGAGCGTGGGCGACACTGCGCAAAAGGTGGAAGGCGTGCTCCGAGCTTGGTACGCCACGTTCGGGTTCAGACAGATCTCTTTGCGCGAAGCGCGTGCGCACCTGTTACATCTACGGAGTCCGAAGTGGGCCTCCCGCGATCCGGACGGGTATCACCTAGCGAAGAACGTCTTCGAGACTCTGGGAGCCTTCGATAACCGCAGTCCGGGGAGTTTCTTCCACTTCGGTAAATTGTTCAAGCGATGCCTCGTGAAAAAAGATGTCCACCGCCTTACGTTTGATGATGGAGTCGAAGGAGCGTACCGGTTGGAGCGAGTGAAGTCTTGCGGCATCCACAAAATTCACATTCGGAACCTTCTGGCCGCGGAGGTGACGTCTCTCAACGAGTTCCGGCCCGCCAACCACGGCACTTGTGCACGGGGATCGCCGTTTGCCCGTGCGTGTGTTCGAGCAGCTATCACAACGATTTGAAGCGCATGCATGCAAGACCGACCTGATCGCAGAGTCGCGGGGTCCATGTCTTTATGTCTATTATATAATGTATATAGTATTGTCTAGTTTCCTCGAATATCTAGTGCATCTCTGCTGGCAAATGCACAAGTCATTCCAGTGTGCGGGTGCAAAGGTCATTTTTGCCTGCGGGTGCAGAAGATTAGTCATTTATCTTTGCATAAGTCGTTTCCGGCGCGTGAGACCTGCAAGGATACGTAAAGGACACCCTGGGTTACGAAATTCGGTTGTTGGAAAAGGACATGGAAATCTGTTCCGAGTCAAGGTTCCCTGCTGCTCATTGCTAAACGCGCGACCGTCCCAACACCATGAGTCGCTTCTGCAGCCTCTAATACGTTTCTGCTTCGAGGATACGACGGCTCACTCATCCGTCCCAATCAACGTCAAGTTGCAAAATGGGACCAGTCCGTAAGCATGTATTGCGGAGATCAATATAAAGCGTAAATACTATTCGGGGGCACGACTTCACCATTGCATACATCAATTGCATTTCAAACCGTCAGAAATCGAGCCCAGCATCTTCAGGCGACCATGAGCGCACAGTGGATAGACCGAAGGTAGGAAGTGGTCAACAGTCGTGAGGAGGGGACGAGGGAACGGTGATGCGATGAGAGATGCTGAGAGGAGGCGTCAGATATGGGCCCCAGCAGATCGAAAGATTGATGCCAGTTGCCCCTTGCCTTGTCCAAATAAGCCGACCCAAAATGATATAGAAGAGACGGAGGAAATAAGCAACATTCATTTGGAGGGCACGGGGGAACGGGGGGGTGCGCCGCTCGACGATGAAGCAGAAAGAGATCGAGCGGCGTAGGATGCAGTCCACCGCCGTAGTAGATCGAACGGTGGATGTGAGTTGCCCAAAACCGACCCAAAATAGTATAAGGAGAGAAGGTAGGAAATGGACAACCTCCGGAGAGCGGTGCTGTGATGTGCAATATATGGAAAGCGATGAGGAGGCGTCGGATGCGGTTCGAGCCGGATCGAGCGGTGGATGTGAGTTGCCCAAAACCGACCCAAAATAGTATAAGGAGAGAAGGTAGGGAATGGGCAACCTCCGGAGAGCGGTGCTGTGATGTGCAATATATGGAAAGCGATGAGGAGGCGTCGGATGCGGTTCGAGCCGGATCGGGCGGTGGATGTGAGTTGCCCAAAACCGACCCAAAATAGTATAAGGAGAGAAGGTAGGGAATGGGCAACCTCGTCCGGAGAGCGGTGCTGTGATGTGCAATATATGGAAAGCGATGAGGAGGCGTCGGATGCGGTTCGAGCCGGATCGAACGGTGGATGTGAGTTGCCCAAAACCGACCCAAAATAATATAAGGAGAGAAGGTAGGAAATGGACAACATCTAAACAAGGGAGTGAGGGGATGAGGGAGAGAGCCTAGGGCGCGTACCTACCCCTCCTTATATCCGCTTGTGCCCGTGGCTATGCGTCTCCCTTTCTTTTGTTCGTGCGAATGCCATCTTTCCGAGTTTGCCCGCCTCTCATCCCCTCCGCCGACTTGTTGCCCATTTCATACCCCTTGTTCGCTACGTATGACCCGTACCGGCCACGAACTCGTTTCTCTGCCTTCACATCCGACTGCACCGACGTCGGCAGCAGGGCATCGGGGCGGGAGGGCACGGGGTCGATATGCGTAATCGTGCGAGGGTGAAGAAAATAAATCAATAATCCAGCCCATTCAGGTTGTGCACTGTTCCTTCCACGACTTGTGGCTGTAACGCGCCTCTTGCCTCCGGACATTTCAGCTGCACGTCTTCCAGTCATTATTCATGAACTGAAGGCGACTCTGCTCCTGTGTGATAATCTCGCTGTGTGATGATGCCCACGCCTAATCATGGGTCCCATACCGAAGCCACCGGGCTCCAAACTACTTCTCTTGCCAACCTCCTCACCACTTCGCACGGCCCACTCACCGCCAGCTAAGCGGACCCCAGTCCAGCGTGCTCGCTCGATGCCTTCACCTCCGTTCTGCTCGTACGTGTAAGGTGACCTCTTGTGCCCACTTCCGCCTCGTACATTGTCAGAAACGCCACGGTCGCACCTCAGGCGCACCTCAGCCGCACATCAATCGTGCCTCAGTCGCACCTCGGCCGCACCGCATTCGCACCTCGGTCGCGCCTACCTCAGCCGCACCTCAGTCGCACCTCATTCGCAACTCAGTCGCGACCCAGCTGCACCTCAGCCTACGTGCGGCCGCAGCCCCGGCTGCCCAACGCGCACTAACGCACACTACGTGCGGCCGCAGCCCCGGCGGCCCAACGCGCACTACGTGCGGCCGCTGCCCCGGCGGCCCAACGCGCACTAACGCGCACTACGTGCGGCCGCAGCCCCGGCGGCTTAACGCGCACTACGTGCGGCCGCAGGCCCGACTGCCCAACGCGCACTAACGTGCGGCCGCTGCCCCCGCAGCCCAACGCGCACTTCGTGCGGCCGCAGCCCCGGCGGCCCAACGCGCACTGCCGCACCTCAGTCGCACCTCATTCGCAACTCAGTCGCGACCCAGCTGCACCTCAGCCTCACCTCAGTTGCACCTCAGTCGCGACCCAGTCGCAACTCAGTCGTACCTCAACCGCACCTCAGTCGCACTTCATTCGCAACTCAGCCGCACCTCAGTCGCAATCAATCACCACTCAGTCGCGTCCTAATCTCAACTCAACCTTAAATGAGTCGCACCAAGGTCGCACCTCAGTCGGGCACTCGCAATCCAATCGCACCTCAGCCGCAACTCAGTCGCTTCCCAGTCTCAACTCAGTCGCACTTCAGTCGCACTCCAGTTGCAACTCAGTCGCTCCTTAGCCGCACCTCGATCGCGTCCCAATCTCAACTAAGTCACATCCCTGCCGCACCTCGGTGGCCACACATCATTCGCGCCTCAGTCGCACCTCAGTCGAACCTCAGTCGCACCCCAGTCACGCGTCAGTCGCAACTCAGCCGCAACCCAATCGCAGCTAAGCCGCACCTCAGTGGCACTCCAGCCGCACCTCGGTCGCGACCGTGCCAATCTCAACTCAGTCGCACCTCAGTCGCGACCCAGTCGCAACTCAATCGCCCCTCAGTCGCACCGCCGTCGCACCGCCGTCGCAACCCAGTCGCAACCCGATCGCAACTCAGTCGCAAACCAATCCCAACCCAGTCGCACCTCGGACGCACCCCAACTGCACCTCAGCCGCATCTCAGCCGCAACTCGATCACAACTCAGTCGCACCTCACCCGCCCCTCAGCCGCATCGCAATTGCAACTCGAACGCAACTCAGTCGCACCGCAATCGCATTTCAGCCACAACTCAGTCGACCCAGGCACCTCAGTCATACCTCAGTCGCACCTCAACCGCACCTCAGCCGCACCGCACTCGCACCGCACTCGCAATTCAATCGCGCGCCACTCGTAGCTCAGACGCACCTCGGTCGCACCTCAACCGCACGTCAGCCGCACCGCACTCGCAATTCAATCGCAGACCAGTCGCACCCCAGTCGCACCTCAGTAGCAAATCAGTCGCACCTCAGTAGCAAATCGGTCGCTCCTCAGTCGCGCAGTGTTCGCACCTCAGCCGCACCTCATTCGTGTTCTAGTCTCAACTCAGTCGCACCTCAGTCGCACCCCAGTCGCACCTCAGTAGCAAATCAGTCGCACCTCAGTTGCGCAGTGGTCGCACCGCAGTCGCATCTCAGTCGCGCGTCAGCCGCACCTCATTCGCGTCCTACTCTCGACTCAGTCGCGTCCCAGTCGCAACCCAGTCGCACATCAGTCGCACCAAGGTCGCACCTCAGTCGCAACCCAATCGTATCTCAGCCGCAACTCAGTTGCTTCGCAATCTCAGCTCAGTCGCACTTCAGTCGCACCCCAGTTGCGCCTCAGTCGCTCCTTAGCCGCACCTCGGTCGCGTCCCAATCTCAACTCAGTCGCACCCCAGCCACACCTCAGTCGCGTCCCAATCTCAACTCAGTCACATCCCTGCCGCACCTCGGTGGCCACACATCAATCGCGCCTCAGTCGAACCTCAGTCGCAACCCAGTCGTACCTAGCAGTCGCGATCCAGTCGCACCTCAGCCGCAGCTCGACCGCACCTCAGTCGCACCTTGGTCGCACCTCGGCCGCACCTCAGTTGCGCAGTGGTCGCACCTCAGCCGCACCTAAGCCGCACCTCGACCGCACCTCATTCGCGTACCAATCTCGGCTTCGATCATGACACCTCGATCCAGGCACACCGGTCGCACCTCGGTCGCACCCACGGTCGCACCTCGGTCGCAATCGGTCGCACCCATAGCCACACCTCAGTCGCACCTCAGCCGCACCTCATTCGCGTCCTAATCTCAACGCTCAGTTGCACCGCAGTCGCAGCCGGATCGCACCTCAGTCGAAACCGAATCGCACCTCACTCGCACCTCAGTTGCGCAGTGGTCGCACCTCGGTCGCACCTCGACGGCACCTCATTCGCGTCCTAAACTCGACTCAATTGCACCTCGGTCGCAGCTCAAACGCATCTCTGTCGCACCTGGTCAGTTGCACGTCGGTTGCATTCGCGTCCCTCTCAGCTCAGTCCGCGGCACCTCTCAGCACCTCAGTCGCACCCGAGTCGCACCCTAGTCGCACCTCAGTCGCAATCCAGTCGCACCTTAGGCGCACCTTAGTCGCACCTCAGCCTTACCTCAGCCGCACCTCATTCGCGTCCTAATCTCAACTCAGTTGCACCGCAGTCGCAACCGGATCGCACCTCAGTCGCACCTCACTTGGGTAGCATAATGATTCGGGAATAGATTACTCCAAAATGGGGAATAGAAATTTCAATCTGTTTTTGGGGAATAGGTGTGTGACACATGCATATGCGTCTAAAGTTTTGCGTTTAAATTTTTAATAAAGCGTTAAAATTTTCCCCCCACCCATCTGTTCACTTTCGTTTTGCAAACATGAGGAAGCCTCCGAAAAAGTACACTAGGGTGTGCCTTTCTTGCGATTATGGCGGGTATCGATGTATTGTTGAACACACTGATGGTATGCATTTTATTGTCCTCTATTCAAGAAAAAGGACAGGGTAAAAGATTCTCCATCAAAAATGAAAGGTGCGTTGCCCTTGCTTTCCACGGTTCCCTTGTACAGTTGACTACATATATAATAAGTGTTAGGAACAACTTTTTTGCGCAAGCAAGATTACGGGGCTTTCATTGAACCAGATACGGGGCTTTCATTGAACTAGATACAGGGCTTTCGTTGAACCAGATACGTGGCTTTCGTTGAACCAGGTACCGTACGTGGCTTTCATCGAACGAGATACGTAATGCTACGCGAGTTCCTGACCACGATACCGAGTGTGCAGGCAATTCTGCTCAAATTAGAAAGGGTTGGAAGCAAGATCCGTTCGGAATCTAGGATGCTGGACGGGTCTTGAGAGGGGGGTAATGGGCGTGATTCGAGCCAGCCAACTCGACTCACGCCCAACAGGGACGCATCCTGCACAGCATGAACATATCACGCATATCATATAAGCATAATAAACACATACTGACCGTTTGGCAGTGCAATTTCACCTCTAGCGGAAACGCGGATGTCAACCGCGTCCACGTTTCCGCTAGGCGTTTCTTCCCTCATTCGCGCGCTCGTTTGCAAGAGAGCCTGGGCAACGGATGAGGGAAGCGTTAGCAAAAATAGTATTTCGTATGCGTTGTTTTCCCTAAACAAATTGCACAAACTGAACGGTCAACCACACATCTCGTTGTGGGATGACGCGTTCATTTGGCGGAAGCGGGTGGAATTTAAGGAATTTGAAACCCGCAATAGTTGCGCTACATGGGGTTTCATCTTCTTTGCGAAACGGGTACCCACATCATACTAAGTAGGAATATGTGATAATATTTTGAAGCAAAAGATTACTCAGATTAGTATACAATCTTAGAGATCTTTATTTCGCTGGACAGGGGCACACTCCCGGAGAGAAAGCCTTCCGCCTTTAGTTAAAATTGCATATTTAACAAATCAAACAGTGAGTATTTTCTTCAAGTATTTTCAGACGGTAATACTTAAACACTGGTAATACTTAAACACTGAGTGTTGTCTCGCGTGTTGTCACCAAGCCTTAGAAACTCACGATCTCACTCCCAAAGTGACCAAAACCGTTCGATCGGCGATCGAACGGTTTTTGGTCACTTTGGGAACGCGTCTGAAAATACTCAGTGTTGTCACCAAGCCTAAACTCGCGATCTTACTCCCGAAGTGACCAAAAACCGTTCGATCGCCAATCGTTCGGTTTTTTGTCACTTTGGGAACGCGTCTGAAAATACTCAGTGTTGTTTCGCGTGTTGTCACCAAGCCTAAACTCACGATCTCACTCCCAAAGTGACCAAAAACCGTTCGATCGCCGATCGTTCGGTTTTTGGTCACTTTGGGAACGTCTGAAAATACTTAGAGAAAATACCAGACAGGTCTTTGCAACCAAGCCGACCTCAGTTCTCACATACTAACGTACGGTTTACGCCCTCCCGAATCTGCAATTCACGGCCGTGAATATTAAATTCACGGCCGTGAATATTAAATTCACGGCCATGAATATTTCACTGCACGTATGATTGCCCACACTGTTTGCGAGTAAATTAGACTGGGAAAACATTTTCCAACGTTCGTAATGCACAAAGATATATCATTTAGACTCTTAGGTAGGAGTTTTTTTAGCTCTTGACTGAGCCGTGGCCGCATCAGCTCAGTTTGCAGTCGCGACTGCGAGCTAAGCTGAGAGGCCCTTATAACTTTCATGCACATCGCATCAAAACTCAAACAGCGGAGGGGTTCTCGTGCGTTCTAGCGCACGATACTTGGCACCAATATTGCTAACAGCAATATTGGTGCACCCTCAAACGCACAACCTCTGATGTCAGCTATGCGCAAAACGCGTGCTACACATCATGGGTTTCGGTACATGCAAATCCAAACCCAAACATGCCAAACAGCAAAGGGCTTCCCGTGAGTTCCAGCGCCCGTAACTTTGCAAAAGTATTACTAAGATATATATCTTTTAGTTGCCAAAGGCCCAAGGCCTCAAAAGCCTTGTGCACGAAGCCATCAATTTATTTCTTTGGAGATTTATTGGGTTTGTGTTCGAGTTTACCCAAACCCAATACATGCCAAACTGAAAAGCAATTCCCGTGCGTTATAGCGCGCGAAACTATGCACAAATATTTACAAGACACATATCTTTCAGTTCTCAGAAGCACAAGGTTTGAGATAACTTGTTGGCAAAACCATCAATTTATTTCTTTGGCAGATCTATTGGGCTTGGGTTCGAATGTTTCCAAACCCAATACATGCTAAACAGCGAAGGGCTTCCCGTGCGTTCTAGCGCACGTAACTGCGTAGAAATATTGCCAAGATATTTATCTTTGATATATTCGAAGCACAAGGTCTAAGAAAGTCTGTGCACAAAATGGTATTACTATTTCTTTGACACAGATTTTAGCGTGATATACAAACTCATAAATCTGGGTCAAAGAAATGATATGTTAACTTCGCGCACAAGCTATCGCAAACCTTGCACTTCAGAAAAGTGAAATATATGCATCTTATCAATATATTTTGCAAAGTTACGTGCGCTGGAACTCACGGGAAGCCCTTCGCTGTTTGGCATGCTTGGGTTTGGGTTTCAAACCCAAAAGGCATCATGCTAGCACGCGGCCGTCTTTAATATACTCAACGGCTTGCCATATGCTCTTGAGGGTGCACTGATATTGATATGAACAATATCACTGCCAAGTTTCGTGAGAAGATTCTCACGAAAACCCCTATTATGCAAAGCCGCAAGTGGTTGAAACCATCTCACACCGCACCAACTTAGCTTGCAGTCGCGAAGGCTAAGCTGATGCGGTTGCGGATGGGGCCAATCGATAGTTCAAACGAAAGGTATTCACCTAATGAATACAAACGCTTTAGAATCGAATGGTGGAAAAAATTATGCTTCATGCTACATTTTCCTCCTCCTGGTCCTCCATGGCTGTGAAGTGTTGGGGAGTGTGCTAGTCAAACTGCTTGTAAATTTTTTTGGCGCTCGATTGAATTAAGCATGGTTACATGTGACATATAATCTATTCCCCAAAAACAGATCGAAAATTCTATTCCCCATTTTGGAGCAATCTATTCCTCGATAACCTTTTTTCCCCTCACTTGCACATAAGTCGCACCTCAGTCGCGACCCAATCGCAACTCAATCGCACCTCAGTTGCGCCTCAGCCCCACCGCAGTCGCACCGCCGTCTCAACCCAGTCGCAACCCAGTCGCAACCCAATCGCAACCCAATCGCATCTCAGTCGCATCTCAGTCGCGGCCCAGTCGCGCCTCAGTCATACCTCAGTTGCACCTCAGCCGCACCGCGGCCGCACCGCAGTCGCAACTCAGATGCGCCTCGGTCGCATCTCAGTCGCATCCCATTCGCACCTCTGTCAGCCGCACCGCAGTCGCACCTCGGTTGCATCTCAGCGGTCGCACCGCACTCGCAATTCAATCGCGTTTCACTCGCTCGCAACTCAGTTGCAAATCAGTCGCAACTCAGTTGCACCTCAGTCGCACCTCAGTCGCACCTGACCCATAGCTCCTCATTTACATCTCAGCCGCACCGCACTCGCAATTCGATCGCACCTGACCGCACCTCAGTCGTACCTCAGCCGCGCCTCATTCGCAACCCAGTCGCACCTCGGTTGCAAATCAGTCGCACCTCAATTGCGCAGTGGTAGCACCTCAGGCGCACCTCCGTTACACCTCATTCGCATCCTAATCTCAACTCAGCCACACCACAGCCGCAACTCAGCCGCAACTCAGTCGCAACTCAGTCGCACCTCATTCGCAACTCAGTCACAACCGGATCGCACCTCAGTCGCAGCCTTATCGCACCTAGTCGCGTCTATCTCATTCGCAACTCAGTCGTAAGCTCGTAACACAATCGCACCTCAGCCACAACTCGGCCACATCTCAACCGCAACATGATCGCAACTCAGCCGCACCTCAGTCGTTGGTGACCGAATCGCACCTCAGTCGCAGCTCAGTCGCAGCTCACTCGCGCCTCAGTCGCAACTCAGTCGTAACGAAATCACGCCTGAGCCGCACCTCAGTCGAACCTCAGTCATAATCCAATCGCACCTCACTCGCGATTCAGCCGCATCTCAGCTGCACCTCACTCGCAACTCGCTCGCAACCCAATAGCATCTCAGTCGCGTCTCAGTCGCACCTCATTCCGCGCACCTCAGTCGCAACGCATCGGTCGCACATCAGCCGCAACTCAGTCGTGCCCCACTTGCATCCCAGTCGCGACCACTCAGTCGCATCTCAGTCGCACCCCAGTCGCAGCTCAATCGCAGCTCAGTCGCAGCTCAGTCGCACCGCAGTCGCACCGCAGTCGCACCTCGTCAGTCGCACCTCAGTCGCACGTCAGTGGCATCTCAGTCGCAATTCAGTTGCATCTCAACCGCAAATCGGTCGCACCTCAGTCGCACCTCAGTCGCACTGCACTCGCAACTCAGCCGCACCTCAGTCGCGTCCCAATCTCAACTCAACCGCAAATGAGTCGCATCAAGGTCGCACCTCAGTCGGGCAGTCGCAACCCAATCGCACCTCAGCCGCAACTCGGTCGCTTCCCAATCTCAACTCAGTCTCGGCTGCTGTTCATGTCAATTAATTAACTCGTTAATTATGCTTTCGTGAAAGCTATAAAATGAAATCTTGCCCGATGGGCAGTCCGAATGATTGTTTTCAGTTCGATTCGTGCCTCCTCGTTTACCGAGTTAATTAATTAACAAGAAAGGAGTGCGGGGTGCGAGGATCTACTAACAGGGGTGGGTGGATGGCTGAATGGCCACACACATACGCACTCGGCTGCTGTTCATGTTAACCACTTAACTCGTTAATTATGTTTTCGTAAAAGCTATAAAATGAAAGCTTGCCCGATGGGCAGTCCGAATGATTGTTTTCGTGCATTCTCGGCTACCGAGGTAATTAACAAGAAAGAAGTGCGAGGTGCGAGGATCTACTACAGGGGTGGGTGGATGGATGCCTGAATGGCCACACACAAACGCACTCGGCTGCTGCTCATGTTAATTAATTAACTCGTTAATCATGTTTTCGTGAAAGCTATAAAATGAAAGCTACCCGCTAAAAGCTGTGGGCTTCTTCTCTTTGATCTTCATGGCTTGCTCGTAGACCTCGGCCGTCACCCGCTCGCACAAGTTGCGGGTGTGGGGAAGGGTTTTGCCGATGATCTTGGAGATGGCGTGAGGAACGCAACCTCCCTTAGGTTCTCGAGCGAGTTGGCGGGAAGAATTGTTCGAACGAGTGTCCATTTTTTAGTACAAGTACTCGAGACAAATGATCAAATCAAGTCTTCTAGAAAACTCAAAAGCGGGCCTCGTGGTCATGGGTTGTGCACAATCCTTATACCGAGTCGCACTTTGAATGCTTTCCCGTCGATTTTCTTGGTGGCTACAGGCAGCTTCATTGCGGACAAATGCTGGCCGAATTTTGCGTGCGACATACCAGCACATCCACCTTTGGAGTCGTTGTAAAACTTGAAGAGGTACTCAGACTTTACATACCATTCGTGTCCGTTACCGGCTGCGGCTTTGAGAGCGAGCCAATTCCACTTCCATTCCTTCTCGCCCTGTGCATTGCGGCTGCGAGTTCCGAATTCGCCATATAAGTCTCCTTCATACACCTCGTACCTTTCCCGAATCCAACTTTCCACACTCGTATCATCTCTCTCCCATGTCTCCGAGACGTCTCGCTTCATCGCGGCTGGGGTGACCATTCGCCGCGTTGCGTCTGGAGATACGCCCTGGTATCTCTTCATGAACATCCAGATGGTAGCAAGACGTACATCCGATCGAAGAGTGTACTCGAATATAGTGGGATCCTTCTGGAAATGAGTGGCGGGATCGAAGTCGACCTTTTCCGTGCTTGTCCGCTCCGCCCGAGCCACCACGGTGCGCGTCGCCATGCCGGTATCGAAAGGTACGATGGGGGCCACGTCGTTCACGACAGCGCACAAAAAAGAGCGCAAAGCGCCGTGAAAGGATAAACTGCCCCCCATTCGGCCATATGCCTCTCGGGCGCGCAGACGATCGGCTCGACCTCCCGTAACTTGCTTGATCAGGTTCCCATCCATAGGAAGCACACCGCTGCTATTCCCAAACCGGTCTTTCGTGCCGGAGGGTGGTTGCGATTTTTCGTTGCTGAAGCATACGCGCGTCAGAGCCATGCTGACGATGAAACCAAGATCGCGTTCGGGGGACTCACTATGTTTTTTGAGGTTGAAACAATTTGCATTGAAATCGCCGATCAGGTCCGTGCCGTAGGCGTTGGTGATAAGATCAACCATGGCACCTTTCCCGCAATCGGCTTCGCCCACAACCCAGCACATCCGCTTGGTGTGTTCGCCCGCCAGTGAGATGGCCAGCATCTCTAAAAAAAAGTTGCGCTTCTCGTCGTCAACGAACATGGTCGCAAAGATTTTCTCTTCGACTTGCTTTGCCATTTCCGACCGATCGACGAGGGGGTCGAACGACATCGGCACTGCAACCATGAAACGATATTCGGGGTCAAAAGGCAACATCTGGCCTGCTCGAATATCGAGCACGCCATTTTGGAAGAGAAGAAAACCTTTTTGATTCACTCCGAAATCGTCGAATTGAGGATGTGTAGGTGCCTCGGCTTCGATGCGGGGGTACGTGCTGTTGAAGACGGACTGGAAAGAGCAGGTATCCGAGGGTCTAGCAACCTCCCACGACGCGCTCGACCTCGACATTATACGGTCGTGCCTTTTTTTGTCTGCGGTCCATAATCCCGATTTGTTGTCGTACATGATCAAACCATACTCTTTTGTCGAGAACACTAACCCGGCGTGAATTTCGAGAAAAGCTTTCGCGTTGTCCAAATCCCAATGATGGGAATGGCAGTCTCCGCTATCACTCGAATGAGCAGGGGACTGTTGCTGATGCAGGTTGCCGTCACCGTTGATTGTGCTGCCGCTGAAATTGTTGTTGTACACGTTGTTTGTGATGGTGGGGGCGTACACATTCTGTCTGACGTTGCTGGTGACTTGATTAACAAGGTACTTGACGAACGTTGGAGGAAATTCCAACGAGACGGGCAGCGACGACCCGTGCTCCGGACATGCTGGATCCTTGCACGACATGGGCGTCAGGTGGCACGATGTGTCGACGAGCGCGGGCGTCAGAGGTTTGCCGTTGGCGCCGCACCGCATCTTCGTCGCGGGGTACAGCTCAATCATCCGGTTATCCGGGAATGTGACTTCACGCTCGGGGGAGGGCCCGCGTTTTCCTAGCACCG
Source organism: Cymbomonas tetramitiformis (assembly GCA_001247695.2). Taxonomy (NCBI): domain Eukaryota; kingdom Viridiplantae; phylum Chlorophyta; class Pyramimonadophyceae; order Pyramimonadales; family Pyramimonadaceae; genus Cymbomonas; species Cymbomonas tetramitiformis. The sequence goes on from LGRX02001940.1 coordinate 29,827, forward strand.
TCATTTTCATGGAATCAATGGGAGGGAGACCTGTGTTGTGGTAACATTCCTTCATGAGCTCGAGCGTGGCGGGGTCAAACTTGCCATGATCGCGGCTACGAAAGCGCGGAAGGTGAGCGGGCTCTGAATTGATGGCCGCGTGCGCATGGACGAAATCGTCCTCAACCTCGTCGTCGTTATCCTCACGGTCGTCGTCGTCGTCACCATCAACACCCTCGGCGCCGTCATCGTCATCGGCTGACTCGTCGTCCACGAGAGGGTTGCGTCCTCGAGCGCGTGCAAGCTGAGTTCGCGGGGCAAACGTATCCTGCGCCTCGTTCTCATCTTCGCTGTTGCCAGGGTGCTTGGGAAGCTCGGCCATCTGTTGGTGATGTTGGGATTCTTCCAACAACTCCATGTCAAGCTCGTGCATGAGCTCGTTGCCGTTGTCGTGGGAAAGCGAGCGGATGCCATGGCGAAGGGCGGGTTGCGTTCGTGTGGCAAGCACATACCGGTCCTCGGCGTTCTCGACGCTCTCGGCGTCCTCGGCGTCCTCGGCGCCTCCGGCCTCGCACTCACCGACCCTGCCATCGACCATGGCAGCGTCGTCGGCAGCGAACGAGTCACTTGTCGGTGCTACTCGCGTCGACTGCCCGCCCGGCACGATTTCGGCTACTGTCGCCACGGTGTCGCTCAGATTGATTTCGCCAGTGAGGAACTCCCGCGCCATCTTGCCCAGCTCGCGCGTAGGGTATTTCAGCGGGATGTATCCTCGCTTCTCGTCCCCATCACCCGCTCTCTTGCGGCAATCGATGTCGTGACAGCTGAGTTGGATCTCGTCTTTTTGAAAGATCACCTTCGCCGTGTCCTTGCGCGATTTGTGCGTCCTCCAGGGGCAGGTGGGCGTCCTTGCAGTGATCGAGACCATGTCGCCTCTGCCGAGCGCCTTGGTGCTCCCCGGCAGCAGTTTTTCTTTATACACGTATAGCTGGTGATTAGAGTCGATGGCGTCGAAGACCGCTGGCACGAGCTCCTCCTGGACTCTCGTCGTCACACGGGTGGGGTGGATCGGTTGCCGAGAGGAACGATATGTGCCGGTGAGTGCAGACCGAGCACCCTTCGAGTCGGAGGTCCCCTTCAAGTACTTGTGGAGATTTGAAGCATTATTTGGAACGAGAGTACGCTCACCGTCAGGTATGTGAGACACGACATAGTCCAAGTAATCATACTCTTCGTCGGGGATAGTCTCCAATTTGTCATCGCACGTGATGCGGACGGGGCGAAGCGGGCGCCGCATTTCTGTTTTCTTGCAGCAACGCAAGAGGCGAAAAGAATTGTCAGTGCCATACGGAGCGAGGTCGAGGGGCACGCCTTTCACTTCGGGGTGGCCATTCTTCGTGAAGAACTCCGCAAACTCGACATTCTTTGCTTTGAGTCTCTTTGTGATGTCTTCGATGATCCCAAGGTCCTTGATGGTCTTATTGCTCGGGAAGTGGCCCACGTCGATGAGAACGAGATGAAAGCTCGCCTTCTTTTCGTCCGAGGCTTGAGAAATTCTCCATGACTTGCGAAAGAAGCCACTATCAGCATCCAATTTGCATTTTGAGCGAAGTGAATCCTCCGCACACTCCATGAACGCCTTCAAGAATGCGACTTTGGTTTCGTCGGCCATATATGCGGCATTGCCGAGAGCATACCACTCGATGTCGGCATAGAAGCGCACAGGACCAGTCAGCTGCTCGTAGAAGTGGTTGAGGCCAAGTTCTTCCAATCGTGGGAGGAGCTTTCCGGCGAAGATGGCGCAATCCGTCAAGCTCGTGAAAGCCTTGGCGGCGCCTTCGGCGAACACGTCTGTCGAGAGGTGGAATCTGTGGTGGTTCCGCTTGGCATTCCTAGCCGCCAACGCTTTATCCCTGAACACTCGGATCTCAAGCTCGTCAGGCGTAACTGAGGAAGGTGCTGAAGCTGTCCAAGTAAAGGAGGTGTCCTTGACTTTCTTCACTGTCTTCTCGCCCTCCTTCGTGTCCTGAGCATACAGACTCTGTGCCCCGTCGGCGAATCCTTTACGGCCGTCGTAACGAGGAAGTCTCGTCGACGTAGGAGCGGTCGTTTGTGGCGCTTCCTCGCCACCTTGCACCGAATCCGGAGAAGCCTCCTGCGAGCAGTCCATCACTCTATACTGAGCCGCTAGTTTGAAGATTTAAGTCCTTATAAGGGTTTCATCGGTCAATGCGATTGCACACGAGTTTGGGGATTGTTCGTTAATAAAAGTTCATGCGCTTCCCCAAGAGCTTGATTGATCGACGCAGTAGGTTGTGTCGCGTCCACACCACCTCTTCAGAGGCATTCCCAGCTTGTCGGTCCATATGCTGCTCAACTTTATATCCTCAAACCCGTATCGGCAGCGACAGCGGCACTTGCGGATATATTTGTACATATCTCATCATACCAGCACGCGCGCTGGATATTCAACAAAGCAACAGGCGGCGTTCTCTCGACTTGTATACGATCACCACAATTCCTCCGTCCGTGTCTTAGCTTGATTGAACTCGGCATATAATGAAAATTTGCACGATAGATTATCGTGTAATCCGAGGTCAATACGTCAATTGCATGCGTCGGGTTGTAATCGAGTAACGTATCAACCGAAACGAGTTCCGAACGATCGGCATAGGTCTCGCTAAAGTACGGCGCCGATTTATGGCTTTTCCGGTGAATAACTCTATTATTACGTGCATCCGCATTACACTAGTGGCTCAGACTATTGCACCTAAACATATTGCTTATAATGTATTCTCGGCAACATGCATGCGTATTGAAAGGACACTATGCATCAGCGACATTGCATCGAATGCATCACATCACCTATTCGATGGAAATGCCGAAAAGGCCTCATCGACCGGTCAGGGTGCAGTTTGGTTGTGTCACCCCAACATGGCCATACACATTAGAATAGGAATCTATTGCATATAATCGCACGAGTCTGAGGTTCACGTTCCGGTCGGCGCGATCCGATTTGATCTACGTTGTGTTGAGTGATGTCTGGTGTGGATGCATGGGAGTAGGATCATCCAATCAGTTTTGTCGATTTGTTATAATTACAGGTAGAAGGGATAGGCCAACTTACTTATCTACTATTTTAGAAAACATGTCAATCATTTCGTATAAATAAATGGTTGATACCAAAATCAATAATGCAAGGCACATTAGCCTTTGCGTTCATCGCCACCGCCAAGGTGGGAGCCGTGCTCGGTCGGCTGCTCATCCTCGCCGCCAAGGCGAGGTCTTTCTCCTGCACACGTTCAGAGGCACAACACGCAATCACATCGCCTATTGGGATGAGCTGCGCACGGAGGCAAATCAGGATGCATCCGACCTGTTGGAACGAGCTGCGCATGGATGCACGTCATAATGCATCTGAACTGTTGCGGTGAGCTGTGCAGGGAGGCACATCAGAATGCCGCATCTGAACTGTTAAGGTGGGCTCTGCAGAGAGGCACATCAGGATGCATCGGAAGTGTTAGGTTTGGACTGTGCAGGGATTCGCATCAGGATGCATATGAAGTGTTAGGGTTGGGGAATACGGGGAGGCACATCAGGGTGCATTTCTCCTACTGGGATGAGCTGTGCAGGGGATGCACACCAAATTGCATCTGAAGTGATGGGGCTGGGCTGAGTAGGGATGCGCATCAGGGTGCATTTCACCTATTGGGATGAGCTGTGCAGGGATGCACATCGGGATGCATCTGAAGTGCTGGGGCTGGGCTGTACGGGGAGGCACATCGGGCTGCTTTTCACCTATTGTCAAAAGCTGTGCAGGGAGGCACATCAGGATGCATCTGAAGCGTTGGGGTTGGGCTGTGCGGGGATGCGCATCAGGGTGCATTTCACCCGTTGGGATGAGCTGTGCACGGAGGCACATCAGGATGCATCTGAAGTGTTGGGGCTGGGCTGTGTAGGGATGCGCATCGGGAAAGATCTGAACTATTTGGATAAGCTGTGCAGGGATGCACACCTGAATGCATCTGACCTATTTGGATGGGCTCTGCAGGGACGCACACCTGAATGCATCTGAACTATTGGGATGAGCTGTGCGGGGATGCACATCAGGGTGCATTTCACCTGTTGGGCTGAGCTCTGCAGGGATGCACATTAGAATGCATCTGCAGGGATGCGAATCAGAATGCATCTGAACTATTGGGATAAGGTGTGAAGGGATGCACACCAGAATTCATCTGAACTATTCGGATAAGCTCTGCAGGGATGCACATGAGGATGGATCTGAACTATTTGGATGAGCTGTGCAGGGACGCACACCAGAATGCATCTGAACTATTGGGATGAGCTCTGCAGGGAGGCACATCAGAATGCATCTGAAGTGTTGGGTTGTGCTGTGCAGGGATGCTCATCAGAATGGATATGAAGTGTTGGGCTGCGCAGGGAGGTACATCAGGATGCATCTGAAGTGTTGGGGCTGCAAGGAGGCACGTCAGAGGGCATCTGAGCTGTTGAGTTGGGCTATGTAGGGATGCGCATCAAGGTGCATTTCACCTATTGGGATGAGCCGTGCAGGGAGGCACATCTGAATGCATCTAAAGTGTAGGGGCTGGGCTGCACGGGGAAGCGCATCAGAAGGCATCTGAAGTGTCCGGCTGGGTTGTATGGAGATCTGAAGTGTTGGGGATGGGCTCTGTAGGGATGCGCATCAGGATGCATCCGAGCTATTGGAATAAGCTCTGCAGGGAGGCACACCCGAATGCATCTGAACTACTGGAATGAGCTGTGCAGGGAGGCACATCAGAATGCATCCGAACTGCAAGGAGGCACATCCGTATGCATCTGAACTATTGGGATGAGCTGTGCAGGGAGGCACATCAGAATGGATCTGAACTATCTGGATGACCTCTGCGGGGATGCACATCAGAATGCATGTGAAGTGTTGGGCTGAGCTTTGCGGGGATGCACACCAAATTGCATCTGAACTGTTGGGATGATCTCTACAGGGATGCGCATCAGAATGCATCTGAATTGTCGGGATGATCTCTACAGGGATGCGCATCAGAATGCATGTGAAGTGTTGGGCTAAGCTCTGCAGGGATGCGCCTCAGAATGCATGTGAACTGTTGGGATGATCTCTACAGGGATGCACATCAGAATGCATGTTAAGTGTTGGGATGAGCTCTGCAAGGAGGCACACCAAATTGCATCTGAAGTGTTGGGCTGTGCGGGAAGGCACATCTGAATGGATCTGACCTATCGGGATGAGCGGTGCTGGGAGGCACACCAGGATGCATGTGAACTGTTGGGCTGGGCAGGCGCACCCGGGTGCATTTTACCTACCGGGATGAGCTGTGTAGGGATGCACATCAGGACGGATCTGACCTATTTGGGTAAGCTGCACAGGGATGCACATCACGGTGCGACAAACTCATCGGGATGGGCTGTGCAAGCATGCACATCGGAATGGATCTGAAGTTTTGGGGTGGGCTGTGCGGGGATGCATATCAGAGTGCATCTAACCTATCGGGATGAGCTGCGCAGGGATGCACATCACTGGGGGACAAACTCGTTGGGATGGGCTGTGCAAGAATGCACATCAGAATAGATTTGACATGTTGAGATGGGCTGTGCAGGGATGCACATATGGATAGATGTGATAAATTGGGATGGGCTGTGTGGGGATGCACATCAGGATGCATCTGAAGTGTTGGGTTGTGCTGTGCAGGGATGCGCATCATGGTGTGAAAACCCCATCAGGGTGAGTTGCGCAGGGATGTACATCAGGATGCATCTAACCTGTTGGGATGGGCTGTGTGGGGATGCACATCGGGGCGGATCTGACCTATTTGGATAAGCCGTGCAAGGATGCACATCACGGTGTGACAGACTCATTGGGATGGGCTGTGCAATCATGCACATCGGGATGGAAATAACCAGTTGGGATGGGTTGCGCAGGAATGCACATGTAGACAGATCTGAACAGTTTGAATAAGCTGTGCAGGGATGCACATCACGGTACGACAAACTCATTGGGATGGGCGGTGCAGGGATGCGCATCAGAATGCATCTGACCTGTTGGGATGATCTCTGCAGGGATGCACGTCAGAATGGATCCGACCTGCTGGGATGAGCTGCGCAGGGATGCACATCACAATGCATCTGAAGTGTTGGGCTGGGCTTTGCAGGGATGCACAACGGGATGCATGTGGAGTGTTGGGCTGGGCTGCGCCGGGAGGCACACCAGGGTGCATTTCACCTATCGGGATGAGCTGTGCAGCGAGGTGCATCAAGGTGCATTGTTACCTTATTTCACCGGTTATGCCGTGCCAATCGGTTCACGTCACAGCAGCCTATGCTGCTGTCATGCCATATCGAAACCCGCAGACTCATAGCGGCCTGTGTTGCCGTCTTGCCATACCAAACTGTGTTGACCACGGCAACATAGGCTGCCGTCATTCCATGCCAACCAGTTCACATCACGGCAGCCCGTGCTGGCGTCACGCCATACCAAACTCTGCAGATCACAACAGCTTGTGCTTATGGCGATCACGACAGCCTGTGCCGCTGCCATGCCATGTCATGAAGCGCTGCACATCACGGCAGCCTGTGCTGCTCGCATACCCTTTCAAACTTTGCAGAACACGGCAGCCTGTGTTGCTGTCGTGTCCTGCCAACCAAACTCCGCACACCACGGCAGCCTGTGCTGTTACCGCACCATGCCAGCCACTTCACATCAACGCAGCTTGTGCTGCCGTCACACCGTACCAACCCCTTCACATCACGGCAGCCTGTATGAAAGTGCCGCTGCTGTCACACCATGCCAAACTCCGCACAGCACAGCAGAAACGTGCTGCCGATCACGTCGCAGGTCCGCCGCATACCACGGTAGCCTGTGTTGTTGCCGTGCCAGATGCCCTTAATTGAGCGATGCAGCCTGCGACGGACAGACGTCGCAGGCAGAGATCGAATGAGCCGAAGTGGAGGTTCCGAACCTACTCACGTGAGCTCGCATGAGCCACACCGATACTCCAACCCGACACGCGAAACATGGAAGCTCGGATGTACCACGCCCATCGTATTCCACTAGCCTATGACCTCTCAGCTTGCGTTGATGTGAAAGGTGTTGCCGGGTACCCACCTTCAACTCAAATATCACGTCGTTTGTCTCGTCGAGGCCAGCCTTGGGCTAATCCTCTGAGCCTTGGCCGCCTTTTTCGTCTCTTCCGCAGGACGCTTTTTTCGTGCGACGACACGGTAAACTTTGTACACCTTGTTCAGGTACGCATCTTTACCATTAGCATCAACAACTCCTCCTATGTTCCTATCAGCATCAACAACTCTTATCTTCAAGTTCTTGTCGGCCTTCAAGGAGAAGTATGCGCCGTTTGCCTTGGTGAGGTTTGTGCACCAAATTCGACCGTTGACCACGGCTATGGCGTGTTCATCATCTGGAAGGTCGAGGCCCCCACGTAGAGATTTGCACCCGACAAAGTTCGGGTTTATGGCACCGAAAATGAGTAACTTCGACTCGGGGTCGCGCAGTGCCTCAACCTGGACAGAAACTTGACGCAGGGATATCAGATCGTGCCCTAAATGCTTAAAGGCGGCGTGGTGCACGACGGTCTCACTGTAGGTTTCGTCGTTGTAGTCCCCGAATTGGCACATCGCGAGCTCTCGCAAAGATCCATCCTCATGCCAGCCGCGGAGCTGAGCACACGCATTTGGATCTTTCTCGATGTTCTCAAGCTCTTTACTATACCGCTCGAAGAGTGATATATTCAACGCTGTACGAACATCTTCTTTCGTTTTGCCATCCATACATTTGGACAACGCCAGGATGGTGCATCCATCAGTGGGTTTGGGGTGCTCGGCGCGAATATGAGGGTCTTGTCGACGACGAAGCTTCTCCTATCCGGTAACTCCCGAGAAGCGCCCTTCAGGAAACGAACTTAAAAACGTGAAGTGGGCACATAACGTGACACAAGAAGCCATCACTCACAATCCTCTTTTCTTATATTCTGTAACTGAACAAGTGAATACAGTAACAGTTCCGAGAGTCGACTGCACTCGACGAGTTGTATCAGCACCGTGTCACCCGGCATGCGATGCGGATGGGGATAGGTCCCACTCGACTGATGAGTGATATGAAGAAATCTAATTCTTGGATCTTAGACCAGAACCGGGCATGACCCCGGCCCCACTCGTAAGAGTTCCAATTCTTAGATTCTTAGACCAGAACCGGGCAACCGCAACCTTCAGATGCAAGATGCACTCTCATTCATCGATCGGAAAGCCCCTGACGTGACCAGTCGAGTGCGACCGTGTCGGACGGGAGTGCGAGATGGACGAAGGCCGAACCTGTTCCTCCAAGACCATCAGATCGCGAACGTCCTGAGGATGAATCATTGCAAAAATGTCGCTGCCCCGTGCGTCTGCGCGATGGCGGAAGGCGAATGACAGTACTGTATCAGGTCTGAAACGGAGCGTCACGCGCGAGGAAGACCAGAGGTTAGGTTCCACCCTCTCCTAAAAAAGTTTTGTCGATGAGCGTACCAATTTTTTGAATGTATAATTATTTCTTATAATTATAACTGGCTCGTCCAATCGGGTGCAGGGATTCGGGGGCGACGGTGGGATACTATCCAGCTTTTCCCCGCCAGAAGACGTCGCCGCCACTTACATACGCACCCTCTCACTGAATATTCCACTTGCCTTTGGAGCTTTCGTGTTGCGAATCAGTGGACCTCCCCACAAAAATAGGATGTTCCGACCCTTGCTACCAGCTAGTTGCAGACCCGGCGGCCTGTGGCGGAAGGTAAGCCCAAAACAGTTTGTGGACTGCACGTGGACTGTGGAGCTTTCAGCATCCTGTGTAGCCGGGTGTAAAGGGGCGTGTTACACCTCCGAGAGCTATTTCTTTGCGCGATCTCCGAAGAATTGTGCTAGGAAATACTTCCACACCACGTAATGGAGTGTGTTCAAACGCTACGATGACTTGCTGGGCTGTCCCTTTTCGAAACTCTAAAATGAAAACACGCTTTTGTGACCTGCCAGGAAGGCCCTATAGTCGTGTTGTATGGGAGCAGCGAGTTCAGAGATGGCTTCTCTGGCGGGACTTCGAGTCCTCGGGTTTAATCACCCCTGCTCCCCCCTTCTAACCCTGTGGATTCCTGCTCGCGGACTGGGCTGGAGAGCATCCTGTGCTGCTGTGTGCACAGGAGCGTGTTGTACAACCGAGAGCCACTTATTTGGTAGAAAAATATTGAGACTGCGTAACGTAGAGTGATTAAACGCTATGTCCCTTTTCGACACTCGAAGGTGGGAACACGCTTTTGTGACCGTGTTACAAGGGAGCAGCGCGTTCAGAGATGGTTTCTCTGGCGGGACTTCGAGTCCTCGGGTTTAATTACCCCTGCTCCCCCATCTAACCCAGTAGATTCCTGCTCGTAGACTGGGCTGGAGAGCTATCTTTAACTCTCTCCAGTATTCGGGCCTGCCTGAGCTGTTTTTCAGCGGTCCCTTTCGTTTCCTCTGCTGTGCCTATTTTCGGAGGATGGACGTGACGTTTTCGGCGCCGAGGGATCCTTCGATGGAGCTCCGATCATCTTGCTCCACGCCGCGGGTTGGCCTGCTTCTATTGAGCACGTGCGCGCTGTTTCACTTTTGGGCCTAGATCCGGTGTAGCACCACGCGGGTTTCTGTGAGGCCGGAGTCGTAGGTATCGGCCTCATCCAGCCTACCTTATTTTCCCGACTGTTTCTGAGGGGATAAGCGTGATCCGTGGTGACAAGTACCACAGGTGAGGTGTGAGGTGCTGTTGTGATGAGCACGAGAAAGCGGGTGAGAAAGCAGCATTGTAGGAGAGAAAGCATATGCCGTCTCGCCCTACTGCGCTCAAGAAGCAGTACAGAGCCACCTCGGTATTTTGAGGGACTGTAGTCTGAGGATCGGGGGTTTTCCCACTCAGCTTGGGTTCAACTCCCAACAGTTCCGGGGGGGGGGGAAGGGAGCTTGTTTATTGACAGGTGGGGCCTCATTCACTGACGGGTGGGCAACGGAGTTGTTTCCTCTCAAAGGTAGGTGCCAGAGCTGTGTCCACAGACCGGTGGGGCAAGGGAGCCTCGTTGACGGTTTGGTCCACATCGTTCTTTCGTTTGTCCTGTTTCTGGCCGTCCAAACAACTTTTTTTTCGTGGCGCTAGCTCAGCTCAGAGCGCCGGAATTCACTTCCGGAGATCTCAGTTCCAGCCTGAGAGGTCATAGGCTAGTGGAATACGATGGGCGTGGTACATCCGAGCTTCCATGTTTCGCGTGTCGGGTTGGAGTATCGGTGTGGCTCATGCGAGCTCACGTGAGTAGGTTCGGAACCTCCACTTCGGCTCATTCGATCTCTGCCTGCGACGTCTGTCCGTCGCAGGCTGCATCGCTCAATTAAGGGCATCTGGCACGGCAACAACACAGGCTACCGTGGTATGCGGCGGACCTGCGACGTGATCGGCAGCACGTTTCTGCTGTGCTGTGCGGAGTTTGGCATGGTGTGACAGCAGCGGCACTTTCATACAGGCTGCCGTGATGTGAAGGGGTTGGTACGGTGTGACGGCAGCACAAGTTGCGTTGATGTGAAGTGGCTGGCATGGTGCGGTAACAGCACAGGCTGCCGTGGTGTGCGGAGTTTGGTTGGCAGGACACGACAGCAACACAGGCTGCCGTGTTCTGCAAAGTTTGAAAGGGTATGCGAGCAGCACAGGCTGCCGTGATGTGCAGCGCTTCATGACATGGCATGGCAGCGGCACAGGTTGTCGTGATCGCCATAAGCACAAGCTGTTGTGATCTGCAGAGTTTGGTATGGCGTGACGCCAGCACGGGCTGCCGTGATGTGAACTGGTTGGCATGGAATGACGGCAGCCTATGTTGCCGTGGTCAACACAGTTTGGTATGGCAAGACGGCAACACAGGCCGCTATGAGTCTGCGGGTTTCGATATGGCATGACAGCAGCATAGGCTGCTGTGACGTGAACCGATTGGCACGGCATAACCGGTGAAATAAGGTAACAATGCACCTTGATGCACCTCGCTGCACAGCTCATCCCGATAGGTGAAATGCACCCTGGTGTGCCTCCCGGCGCAGCCCAGCCCAACACTCCACATGCATCCCGTTGTGCATCCCTGCAAAGCCCAGCCCAACACTTCAGATGCATTGTGATGTGCATCCCTGCGCAGCTCATCCCAGCAGGTCGGATCCATTCTGACGTGCATCCCTGCAGAGATCATCCCAACAGGTCAGATGCATTCTGATGCGCATCCCTGCACCGCCCATCCCAATGAGTTTGTCGTACCGTGATGTGCATCCCTGCACAGCTTATTCAAACTGTTCAGATCTGTCTACATGTGCATTCCTGCGCAACCCATCCCAACTGGTTATTTCCATCCCGATGTGCATGATTGCACAGCCCATCCCAATGAGTCTGTCACACCGTGATGTGCATCCTTGCACGGCTTATCCAAATAGGTCAGATCCGCCCCGATGTGCATCCCCACACAGCCCATCCCAACAGGTTAGATGCATCCTGATGTACATCCCTGCGCAACTCACCCTGATGGGGTTTTCACACCATGATGCGCATCCCTGCACAGCACAACCCAACACTTCAGATGCATCCTGATGTGCATCCCCACACAGCCCATCCCAATTTATCACATCTATCCATATGTGCATCCCTGCACAGCCCATCTCAACATGTCAAATCTATTCTGATGTGCATTCTTGCACAGCCCATCCCAACGAGTTTGTCCCCCAGTGATGTGCATCCCTGCGCAGCTCATCCCGATAGGTTAGATGCACTCTGATATGCATCCCCGCACAGCCCACCCCAAAACTTCAGATCCATTCCGATGTGCATGCTTGCACAGCCCATCCCGATGAGTTTGTCGCACCGTGATGTGCATCCCTGTGCAGCTTACCCAAATAGGTCAGATCCGTCCTGATGTGCATCCCTACACAGCTCATCCCGGTAGGTAAAATGCACCCGGGTGCGCCTGCCCAGCCCAACAGTTCACATGCATCCTGGTGTGCCTCCCTGCACAGCTCATCCCGATAGGTCAGATCCATTCAGATGTGCCTTCCCGCACAGCCCAACACTTCAGATGCAATTTGGTGTGCCTCCTTGCAGAGCTCATCCCAACACTTAACATGCATTCTGATGTGCATCCCTGTAGAGATCATCCCAACAGTTCACATGCATTCTGAGGCGCATCCCTGCAGAGCTTAGCCCAACACTTCACATGCATTCTGATGCGCATCCCTGTAGAGATCATCCCGACAATTCAGATGCATTCTGATGCGCATCCCTGTAGAGATCATCCCAACAGTTCAGATGCAATTTGGTGTGCATCCCCGCAAAGCTCAGCCCAACACTTCACATGCATTCTGATGTGCATCCCCGCAGAGGTCATCCAGATAGTTCAGATCCATTCTGATGTGCCTCCCTGCACAGCTCATCCCAATAGTTCAGATGCATACGGATGTGCCTCCTTGCAGTTCGGATGCATTCTGATGTGCCTCCCTGCACAGCTCATTCCAGTAGTTCAGATGCATTCGGGTGTGCCTCCCTGCAGAGCTTATTCCAATAGCTCGGATGCATCCTGATGCGCATCCCTACAGAGCCCATCCCCAACACTTCAGATCTCCATACAACCCAGCCGGACACTTCAGATGCCTTCTGATGCGCTTCCCCGTGCAGCCCAGCCCCTACACTTTAGATGCATTCAGATGTGCCTCCCTGCACGGCTCATCCCAATAGGTGAAATGCACCTTGATGCGCATCCCTACATAGCCCAACTCAACAGCTCAGATGCCCTCTGACGTGCCTCCTTGCAGCCCCAACACTTCAGATGCATCCTGATGTACCTCCCTGCGCAGCCCAACACTTCATATCCATTCTGATGAGCATCCCTGCACAGCACAACCCAACACTTCAGATGCATTCTGATGTGCCTCCCTGCAGAGCTCATCCCAATAGTTCAGATGCATTCTGGTGTGCGTCCCTGCACAGCTCATCCAAATAGTTCAGATCCATCCTCATGTGCATCCCTGCAGAGCTTATCCGAATAGTTCAGATGAATTCTGGTGTGCATCCCTTCACACCTTATCCCAATAGTTCAGATGCATTCTGATTCGCATCCCTGCAGATGCATTCTAATGTGCATCCCTGCAGAGCTCAGCCCAACAGGTGAAATGCACCCTGATGTGCATCCCCGCACAGCTCATCCCAATAGTTCAGATGCATTCAGGTGTGCGTCCCTGCAGAGCCCATCCAAATAGGTCAGATGCATTCAGGTGTGCATCCCTGCACAGCTTATCCAAATAGTTCAGATCTTTCCCGATGCGCATCCCTACACAGCCCAGCCCCAACACTTCAGATGCATCCTGATGTGCCTCCGTGCACAGCTCATCCCAACGGGTGAAATGCACCCTGATGCGCATCCCCGCACAGCCCAACCCCAACGCTTCAGATGCATCCTGATGTGCCTCCCTGCACAGCTTTTGACAATAGGTGAAAAGCAGCCCGATGTGCCTCCCCGTACAGCCCAGCCCCAGCACTTCAGATGCATCCCGATGTGCATCCCTGCACAGCTCATCCCAATAGGTGAAATGCACCCTGATGCGCATCCCTACTCAGCCCAGCCCCATCACTTCAGATGCAATTTGGTGTGCATCCCCTGCACAGCTCATCCCAGTAGGAGAAATGCACCCTGATGTGCCTCCCCGTATTCCCCAACCCTAACACTTCATATGCATCCTGATGCGAATCCCTGCACAGTCCAAACCTAACACTTCCGATGCATCCTGATGTGCCTCTCTGCAGAGCCCACCTTAACAGTTCAGATGCGGCATTCTGATGTGCCTCCCTGCACAGCTCACCGCAACAGTTCAGATGCATTATGACGTGCATCCATGCGCAGCTCGTTCCAACAGGTCGGATGCATCCTGATTTGCCTCCGTGCGCAGCTCATCCCAATAGGCGATGTGATTGCGTGTTGTGCCTCTGAACGTGTGCAGGAGAAAGACCTCGCCTTGGCGGCGAGGATGAGCAGCCGACCGAGCACGGCTCCCACCTTGGCGGTGGCGATGAACGCAAAGGCTAATGTGCCTTGCATTATTGATTTTGGTATCAACCATTTATTTATACGAAATGATTGACATGTTTTCTAAAATAGTAGATAAGTAAGTTGGCCTATCCCTTCTACCTGTAATTATAACAAATCGACAAAACTGATTGGATGATCCTACTCCCATGCATCCACACCAGACATCACTCAACACAACGTAGATCAAATCGGATCGCGCCGACCGGAACGTGAACCTCAGACTCGTGCGATTATATGCAATAGATTCCTATTCTAATGTGTATGGCCATGTTGGGGTGACACAACCAAACTGCACCCTGACCGGTCGATGAGGCCTTTTCGGCATTTCCATCGAATAGGTGATGTGATGCATTCGATGCAATGTCGCTGATGCATAGTGTCCTTTCAATACGCATGCATGTTGCCGAGAATACATTATAAGCAATATGTTTAGGTGCAATAGTCTGAGCCACTAGTGTAATGCGGATGCACGTAATAATAGAGTTATTCACCGGAAAAGCCATAAATCGGCGCCGTACTTTAGCGAGACCTATGCCGATCGTTCGGAACTCGTTTCGGTTGATACGTTACTCGATTACAACCCGACGCATGCAATTGACGTATTGACCTCGGATTACACGATAATCTATCGTGCAAATTTTCATTATATGCCGAGTTCAATCAAGCTAAGACACGGACGGAGGAATTGTGGTGATCGTATACAAGTCGAGAGAACGCCGCCTGTTGCTTTGTTGAATATCCAGCGCGCGTGCTGGTATGATGAGATATGTACAAATATATCCGCAAGTGCCGCTGTCGCTGCCGATACGGGTTTGAGGATATAAAGTTGAGCAGCATATGGACCGACAAGCTGGGAATGCCTCTGAAGAGGTGGTGTGGACGCGACACAACCTACTGCGTCGATCAATCAAGCTCTTGGGGAAGCGCATGAACTTTTATTAACGAACAATCCCCAAACTCGTGTGCAATCGCATTGACCGATGAAACCCTTATAAGGACTTAAATCTTCAAACTAGCGGCTCAGTATAGAGTGATGGACTGCTCGCAGGAGGCTTCTCCGGATTCGGTGCAAGGTGGCGAGGAAGCGCCACAAACGACCGCTCCTACGTCGACGAGACTTCCTCGTTACGACGGCCGTAAAGGATTCGCCGACGGGGCACGGAGTCTGTATGCTCAGGACACGAAGGAGGGCGAGAAGACAGTGAAGAAAGTCAAGGACACCTCCTTTACTTGGACAGCTTCAGCACCTTCCTCAGTTACGCCTGACGAGCTTGAGATCCGAGTGTTCAGGGATAAAGCGTTGGCGGCTAGGAATGCCAAGCGGAACCACCACAGATTCCACCTCTCGACAGACGTGTTCGCCGAAGGCGCCGCCAAGGCTTTCACGAGCTTGACGGATTGCGCCATCTTCGCCGGAAAGCTCCTCCCACGATTGGAAGAACTTGGCCTCAACCACTTCTACGAGCAGCTGACTGGTCCTGTGCGCTTCTATGCCGACATCGAGTGGTATGCTCTCGGCAATGCCGCATATATGGCCGACGAAACCAAAGTCGCATTCTTGAAGGCGTTCATGGAGTGTGCGGAGGATTCACTTCGCTCAAAATGCAAATTGGATGCTGATAGTGGCTTCTTTCGCAAGTCATGGAGAATTTCTCAAGCCTCGGACGAAAAGAAGGCGAGCTTTCATCTCGTTCTCATCGACGTGGGCCACTTCCCGAGCAATAAGACCATCAAGGACCTTGGGATCATCGAAGACATCACAAAGAGACTCAAAGCAAAGAATGTCGAGTTTGCGGAGTTCTTCACGAAGAATGGCCACCCCGAAGTGAAAGGCGTGCCCCTCGACCTCGCTCCGTATGGCACTGACAATTCTTTTCGCCTCTTGCGTTGCTGCAAGAAAACAGAAATGCGGCGCCCGCTTCGCCCCGTCCGCATCACGTGCGATGACAAATTGGAGACTATCCCCGACGAAGAGTATGATTACTTGGACTATGTCGTGTCTCACATACCTGACGGTGAGCGTACTCTCGTTCCAAATAATGCTTCAAATCTCCACAAGTACTTGAAGGGGACCTCCGACTCGAAGGGTGCTCGGTCTGCACTCACCGGCACATATCGTTCCTCTCGGCAACCGATCCACCCCACCCGTGTGACGACGAGAGTCCAGGAGGAGCTCGTGCCAGCGGTCTTCGACGCCATCGACTCTAATCACCAGCTATACGTGTATAAAGAAAAACTGCTGCCGGGGAGCACCAAGGCGCTCGGCAGAGGCGACATGGTCTCGATCACTGCAAGGACGCCCACCTGCCCCTGGAGGACGCACAAATCGCGCAAGGACACGGCGAAGGTGATCTTTCAAAAAGACGAGATCCAACTCAGCTGTCACGACATCGATTGCCGCAAGAGAGCGGGTGATGGGGACGAGAAGCGAGGATACATCCCGCTGAAATACCCTACGCGCGAGCTGGGCAAGATGGCGCGGGAGTTCCTCACTGGCGAAATCAATCTGAGCGACACCGTGGCGACAGTAGCCGAAATCGTGCCGGGCGGGCAGTCGACGCGAGTAGCACCGACAAGTGACTCGTTCGCTGCCGACGACGCTGCCATGGTCGATGGCAGGGTCGGTGAGTGCGAGGCCGGAGGCGCCGAGGACGCCGAGGACGCCGAGAGCGTCGAGAACGCCGAGGACCGGTATGTGCTTGCCACACGAACGCAACCCGCCCTTCGCCATGGCATCCGCTCGCTTTCCCACGACAACGGCAACGAGCTCATGCACGAGCTTGACATGGACTTGTTGGAAGAATCCCAACATCACCAACAGATGGCCGAGCTTCCCAAGCACCCTGGCAACAGCGAAGATGAGAACGAGGCGCAGGATACGTTTGCCCCGCGAACTCAGCTTGCACGCGCTCGAGGACGCAACCCTCTCGTGGACGACGAGTCAGCCGATGACGATGACGGCGCCGAGGGTGTTGATGGTGACGACGACGACGACCGTGAGGATAACGACGACGAGGTTGAGGACGATTTCGTCCATGCGCACGCGGCCATCAATTCAGAGCCCGCTCACCTTCCGCGCTTTCGTAGCCGCGATCATGGCAAGTTTGACCCCGCCACGCTCGAGCTCATGAAGGAATGTTACCACAACACAGGTCTCCCTCCCATTGATTCCATGAAAATGACGGTGCTAGGAAAACGCGGGCCCTCCCCCGAGCGTGAAGTCACATTCCCGGATAACCGGATGATTGAGCTGTACCCCGCGACGAAGATGCGGTGCGGCGCCAACGGCAAACCTCTGACGCCCGCGCTCGTCGACACATCGTGCCACCTGACGCCCATGTCGTGCAAGGATCCAGCATGTCCGGAGCACGGGTCGTCGCTGCCCGTCTCGTTGGAATTTCCTCCAACGTTCGTCAAGTACCTTGTTAATCAAGTCACCAGCAACGTCAGACAGAATGTGTACGCCCCCACCATCACAAACAACGTGTACAGTACAACAACAATTTCAGCGGCAGCACAATCAACGGTGACGGCAACCTGCATCAGCAACAGTCCCCTGCTCATTCGAGTGATAGCGGAGACTGCCATTCCCATCATTGGGATTTGGACAACGCGAAAGCTTTTCTCGAAATTCACGCCGGGTTAGTGTTCTCGACAAAAGAGTATGGTTTGATCATGTACGACAACAAATCGGGATTATGGACCGCAGACAAAAAAAGGCACGACCGTATAATGTCGAGGTCGAGCGCGTCGTGGGAGGTTGCTAGACCCTCGGATACCTGCTCTTTCCAGTCCGTCTTCAACAGCACGTACCCCCGCATCGAAGCCGAGGCACCTACACATCCTCAATTCGACGATTTCGGAGTGAATCAAAAAGGTTTTCTTCTCTTCCAAAATGGCGTGCTCGATATTCGAGCAGGCCAGATGTTGCCTTTTGACCCCGAATATCGTTTCATGGTTGCAGTGCCGATGTCGTTCGACCCCCTCGTCGATCGGTCGGAAATGGCAAAGCAAGTCGAAGAGAAAATCTTTGCGACCATGTTCGTTGACGACGAGAAGCGCAACTTTTTTTTAGAGATGCTGGCCATCGCACTGGCGGGCGAACACACCAAGCGGATGTGCTGGGTTGTGGGCGAAGCCGATTGCGGGAAAGGTGCCATGGTTGATCTTATCACCAACGCCTACGGCACGGACCTGATCGGCGATTTCAATGCAAATTGTTTCAACCTCAAAAAACATAGTGAGTCCCGTGCCGGGCGGGCAGTCGACGCGAGTAGCACCGACAAGTGACTCGTTCGCTGCCGACGACGCTGCCATGGGGCTGCGATGCCATATGTTCGCCGTCGATGCCATCGAAGGTCCGGTTGACATCAAACACAACGGTGATGATGGGCGCGGGGGAAACGATCCTGCTTTCGTATTAACGACTCCCGAAAACGCCTCCAACGCCCGTTGTATATATCCTCGTCGCCGCGTCGTGTTTTATTTGACGAACTCCAGTGAAATCAAGCAAGCCTCGCCGCTTAGGCTGGCGTTTGAGTACCGTCATAATCTGTTTGCACCCGATAAAAAAGCTCGTAACTCTCATAACGATCCGCTAGATATGCTAAGATGCACCGATATTTACTGGCTGCGCGATTCAAGTACGAGGGACGGCGGACGGTCGAATATCTCTATCCGCCAAGTGGATGTGCTATTGGCGATATCTACTGATGATATCGAAAATGGCGTGAAAAAAGTCGAGGAGAAGCTTGCGGCGAAAATCAAGGATTATGCGTTATTCAGCGACACGAATTCGGGCGCGAAATTTATCGAGAACATGATTTACACCGGCAACAGCGAAGCAAGTTTTACCAAAAGCGTCCCACCCGTCGCAATCCCACCCGTGCGAAATTCTACTTTGATCGATAGACACATGTCTTTCGTGCAAATCTACGACCCTCCCGAGATGGACAGTCTGTTCTGTCCCTCAACTACCTTCGATCAGTAAAAAATATAGCGATCGATTTGTTTCATCGAGATCGAAAACGGACTCGGCGACGACGGAGATGACTCGCGATCGCAGCAACTCCATTCGCGACAGTTCCGCGATACCGGGTTCGCGAAACGGCGCTATGCTAATACCGAGCGTGTCACCGACGATCCGCAGCGACACCATCGCGGCGTGATCGCAATACTTATGCCGTTCTCCGTGTATTAAAAAGCGTCGAATGAGTTGTCTCGAGATGTCGCCGTCGTCGTCATCGACACCCGAAAAAAGATAATCCAATTCCCACAGGCACATCAGCTGACCGTCGCACGCGAGCAGACCTCGTCGCGGGCGTTCGCGCGCACTCGCGAACGTTTGCGCCCTCAGCCAATCGCACAGCGTCGCGAGGCAGTTTTCCGCGAGGCAGTTTTCCGCGGCGGCGTTCGTCGTCGGTGTCGTCGTCGTCACGCCCATCATCAACACCGGCGCTCGCAGAGCGCATCGATGACGGGGGTCCCACGCGGATGGAATCACATTTCGAAAGACCCGCACGCGCATCGACGGGTCTATCGGATAATACGTCCGTTCGCGATGCCTGTGCATTTTCGATCCGGAAACCTCGGGATGATACGTCTGTTCGCAAACCCGTATAAATAGAAGCTCGTGTGAGTGTGAATTCGGTTGCGCGCATCCTCGTCGCGATCGTTCGGGTTCGAGCGGTGATAACGATGGGCGCGACGATGAGCCGCGCGTTCGAGACGAAGCGCGAGCGCGGCGCTATAAATCGCCGCGCCGTCGTCAAGGATGCCGAAGCATCGCCGATCATCCGCGATGAAACGCCATCGGCGTCGCGGGAGGATGGTTATCATCGAGATATCGCGACTCTTTTGTCGACGGTGGCGCCGAGCAAGATATCGTTGGACAGGCGCGAATTCGGTGACCCTCCTCGGGATTACGTATTGACCGACGAATGCGGAAATTTGACGACGGCCTCTTTTGTGATGGAGGGAGCGCAATACGTCGCGGACGTGAACGGTTTCACCGATCGCGGTCTTTCTGACGCCGGCGTGAATGGTATTCTGCGAACGTGCATGATCGGATACGGCACGTACGGCTCGGTGCATCGCTTCGTACTGCATCGCGACGACGCCGCGTGCCGGCTGCCGGTCGTTCTCGCGCTAAAAGTGTGTCGCTCATCGAACCGTCAGGTATACCGGTCGCTTCTTTCTATCACCCACTTCGGAGAATCTCTAAATTTCGGAATTTTAGAAGGGCGAATGCGAACGGCGCGCAGGACATCGAGCGAGAAAGCCTGTTCACATGCGGTGAGAGTTTCGCCGAATTCCGCCAAAATCTCGACCGTTTCATACTTCCCTCGAAACCTCTCGCGATCGTGAACGTAAACGTGACGACGCCTCACCGCGCCGATGCCGCGCCCGCGAGGATCGCGCGATGCAACTTGACGGCCGATTACATCGCGTATTGCGTTTCGCCGTGCATGACGACGGATCTGCATTCGTACTTGCAAAACGCGGAGTCGCGGGTGTCGATGGCAGTTCGCGGGGAATTGGAGTTATTACAGCTGCTGCTGCAGACGGGTATTGCGATGCTTCAGTTATGGGAAGCGGGTTATCAATACGTGGATGTCAAGCTGTCGAACGTGCTACTTCTGCAAGCCGATCATCGAAATCGTCGGTGTACGCGTTATTGTCTGGGCGACATCGGAAGTATTGGGAATACGTGGGAGATGCGATCGAAGGGGGCGCGTTTACCGCCGTGCACATTCCCCCCGCCGGCGATGTCGGCGGAGAGCATCACGGATTTACGATGGGGTCTGGCGATATTATTATGCGAGTATATGGCATTGTTACTCGATCGCCGGAGACAATTGAATAAATTCTATCGCTGCATTTCGTATGACCGCGTCGATGCCACCTCTTCGCCTCGCCGATGCTCGGATACGCGAGATGTGGTCATCTGCTTCGGTCGGTATCTGTTACAAGCCGTGTCGTGGCCAATCGCGAGTGAAATTTTCGAAATGTGCGCGAATCCGCACGTTTCCGAGCGGTGCGAAAATCTGTCATCGGTGTTACTACAATTGCATACTTCGATCGACAACTTACAAAAAAATTGAACGCGAGGCCCGCCGGTTATATCAAGCGTCGTCGGTAAAGTTGCCGTCGTCGTTGTCGTCGTCGTCGCCGTCGCAGCCCATCAGAAGGCGCTCGCGATATGCTCGGCGTATATTCGCGGACCGAATGCATCGTTTTGCTTGAATGGATTGCGCCGAGGCGATATGCTCGACCACCAATGTCGCCGTAATTTTGGTGACCAGCAACCAAAAGTTGGTAAACATCAAGAACACCATGACAGCTCCGATCAAATTATCACCCACGCTGAAAGTGAACACGATCGTATGCGCCACCGCATCGGACTCGAGTATCGGGTCGGTGTGCGAAGACAATGAATTGGTTTGCCAGATATAAAACGTGCGTCTAGCGTAAAACCAAAATAAAGTAACAAAAAAAGTCACCGAATTCGCAATCACCGCTTTGGCGAATGTGTTTATTCGATAGTTTTCCATCAACCGAACGTTATCCGAATAAAAATCAAAATAATTCGCCGGCATCAAGGACAAAAATGCGAACAAAAAAAACATACCGACGGCGAGTAAGCACATGATGATACAGCTCCACAGCGGGGAACCGTACGGACGATTTGCCATCCTCGCCGCGATATCGCGCTCGAGTTTTGAATGTTATTTTCGGGCAAGCCGAGAATGGCGAGCGCGTACATATACGATCGAATAATGTTGTATCTATCGAAAGTTTACGGGACTTCCGCGATCTTCGCAACTTCCGCGATCTTCGCGACTTCCGCGACTTCTCGCTCGTCACCGGCGTCTATACAAGGATTTTCCTTTTAAACTCGTGCATAAAGAGCTTTCCTCATCTTCGACCATTTCACACCTTCTTTTCGATCACCAGATCACCGGCGGTCCGAACCGAGCAACATGATTCGTATCCGTCCGCATCTTCGTTACAAGCTTGCGTGCCTGCAAGAGTTTCGCGTACACCAGGTGTCCGAGGAGATTTTGATGTCGGATCACCAACTCGCGCTGCGCCGAAGCGTAGCGGCGGACGACGAGAAGGCGGTGAAAAAGCACATGCAATCTCACGGGATACTTCGTCTTTCGCCGAACGATTTGCAGCACGCGGTGCGGCGCGGTAGCGTTCGGACTTTGGAGATGTACGCGACCGACTTTGACACGAATTTCGCCTTTGACGACCCGTCGGACGCGTGCCATTTCATCGACGTCGCCATCGAGAACGACCAACTCGTCGCGCTCGAGTGGGGGATGTATCGTTTCGTGCGAAGATACCCGGAGGGAACGGACGGGACCCGCTACGCGGCGGTGCTGGCCGCGCGCGCGGGATCCACCGAAACGCTTCGTTGGATGCTGACGGGAAAATACGCCGAACTTTTCCATCACGCTTTTCCCGAGTTCTGTTTACTCGACGAAGCGGCGCGGTGCATGCAATTCGAGACGCTCCGATATCTGCTCGAAACGGGTGCCCCGGAGGTGCGCTGCCGTGAGAGTCGCGAAAACGTTCTGCGGACCCTCAAAGAAACGTACGACCAGAAGGACCTAGATTCGGTGTTGTGCTCGGTAAAAGGGTACTTCGCTCGGTACGAAATCGAGTACGAGACTTTCGATGACATTCCGAAATCGGAGTATCGGTGAAATGATAGACGGTATCGATCGCATAGAGATGCAATCAAAAAATAGAGTAATCTAATAATACAATCACAACGTTTGTCTCGTCGGGTAACTCGAATTTACTTTGTACGTCGAACCGTTATCCATAAACACCAGCGTGAAAGTGTCGCCGTAAAACAAAAAGTGCTTTAACCCGCGAGCGGCTTCGCCGCAATATAGAAAGGAGTGTAAGATGAGGACGAAAAACACCGCAAAAAAAAAGCGGATGAAGGGCATAGCCGCGATCGGATTTTGAAGATCGGGTAGTTGAGGAGGGCCGATACCGACGAAAAAATGACGACCCCAACATGCAAAGCACGTCGTCATTATTCAAGTGGTCGATGAATAAAAAGGCGAACCCGTTTGCGAAAATGAAAGCGGGAAAAAAAGCAGAGCGCCACACTCGAGCGCCAACACGGGGCTTTCGACGGCGCGTGCCCTCCGATCCGATTCACGACACCGAAACTCGGCCAACCGCGGTTGTTGATGATGGTATTATCACATCGAGATACACTAGGCGACATGTATTCACCGCGTGTAAGGTGCTATCGAATTCGAATGTTCAAAATGAACTTCCGGTTGTCGTCGACGGCGTCGCGGCGGTCGAGATCGCTCAACGAGACCGAAGACGCGCTCGGGTTTTGATTTTTATTTTCGAAAATCGGGGAAGGTTATCAGCTTCGATGTATTCGACTTTTTCACGGCGAGTATCGCAGCGCTGTAGGCCGTCGTCATCGGCGTCGCGGCGGTCAGGTTCGCCACCGAGGTTGCGTGATGATCGATCACATTGAGCATTTTCTCGAGTGTTTTCTCGAGTATTTCCTGCGCGCAATCGCCCCGTGCACGCCGACGGTGTAAGATTCCACGCGCACGCCCTGACAAAAGAATGCAATTGGCTACCTTGTATGAATTGACGTCGCCGTATAGATCTTTCGTACCCAATTCCATAAGCGAATGCTCTAGTTCTCGAAACATATTGATCTCTTCCTTCAAAAAATGTAGAATATTCTCCAGTTGGGAGTCCGTCTGTTGCGTGAGCAAACGCTCGCCGAAGTCCATACGCGACAGCATCTGCAGCGCCGCGTATCCGTTTTGAATCAACTCGGTGGGAGATGGCACTTTTAAGGGGAGCGCCTCGCTCATGAACATGCGCATGGGATCCAGTACCCCGCGCATCTGCGCGTCTGACGGATATTTTGTATCCACCTTCACCAACCAGTCCTGTATGTTTTTATACGCTGAATCTCCAGTTGGCTTATTATTGGGGAGATCCGACTTCTGATCTTGGAAAGTATTGGACCGGTTTGACCGCCGACCGTTCGACGGTTTTGCGGTCGTGAACAGTTGAACGGACATTCGTGTGATCGTCAAATGAATGCACGCCGCGACGAATGTCGCGCCCGTTGTTTATTTGTATGCGTCTATATATACGCGCGCGAGTGCCGAATGAAAACCCGCGTGGTACATTGCATAATACGATGATAAACTGATCGGTCCGTATATAGATATAGCTAACATTCTCGATTCCGCGACGAATACGGAATCGTCCGCCGAGACTGGCCAGCAAATGGCTATACCCAACGCTATCGTTTCCGCGGGTCAACTGGAAACGTCCATCGCAACCCTTGGTACACCGGACAGGATGGTAGGGAACTCGTCGTCATTTAAGAGAACAAAAAGAAAAGGAGACGATAGCGACAATCTTTATAGTGAAGCACACCTAACACTTGCAAACATTCAAAACACTTCATACAGTCAAAATCAAGTAATAAATACTACGTTAATAAACCATTTTGGCGCGACTTCTGATCAAATGCTAAGATTACAATACCTTTTTCAAGAACAGGAATATCGTTTTAAAGCAGGGATCACCCAACTGCTACAACGCCGGGACGAGCAATTCGATGGACGTCTTGCAGAAGTGAACGGCCAACTGCTACAACTCCGGGACGAGCAATTAGATGGACGTCTTGCAGAAGTGAACGGCCAACTGCTACAACTCCGGGACAAGCAATGGGAAGGACGTCTTGCAGAAGTGACCGAGAGCGTGCCTGAACTAAAGCAAGTTGCAGAAAAATTCGATCGGCTTGCTGGCGCGGTAGAGAATGCAATGGCGAAACGCGACGAGATCGCGTCCACGATCGCAGATGGGTTCTCTCGGCAATCCGATAAACTCGAAACGCATTTGAAAGATACGACTGCAAAATTCGAACAAATTGCAACCGAGAACACGTCCTGGGCAACGTCGAATGCGGCATTTTTGTCGATGATCGATCTGCACAAGATTGCAACCCAGGACACATTTGAAAAAATAGAAACAAAGCTTGATCGGATCGTATCAAGTCAAACTGCTGCGAAAGCGGACTTTCAGAATACAGAGAACGCCATTTCAGGAAAAATCCGAGATCTTACCACGCGGATCGAAAACGTAGGACAATTAGATCAGCCACAGAATGCCGACGCGAAGTGTTGCGAAGAGTTGTCGAGGCAGTTAGACGAGAAATTTACACAGTTCGATGATAAGCTCAAGGATCATTCGGCAGTACTATTTCAGTGCATGCAGGATAATATCCAAGTAGTATCAGAGAAGTTAGAGACCTTATTGATGACGTACGAGGAAAATTCGAGTCAGCATTCCGCATATTCGGCTGACGGCGGTGATGGAGACGTCGAGCAAAAGAAGGGACACGTCGGACAGCAAGTGTCAAGAATCAATAATCTAACAAACAAAGCGTCGTCCGATGTCAACATGACACCGTCGCCGCCACCGCCACCGCCATCGTCGTCACCGCCACCGGGATCGGCACCGCCATCGTCGTCACCGTCGGGATCGGCACCGACACCGCCATCGCCGGCTTTCGATTCGAGCGAGCACGCGGAGCAGGACCGTTTTCGAAAAATACTCCGTACATGGTGGGATGAAACGACAGCGGGGTCGGCGGTCCAAGAATCTTTCTTAAGTATCGAGAAGATGCAGACCGAACTCGCTGCAATAAAAAAGGCGGTGGTGGCGGGAGAGACGCAAAGCGCGGTTGATTTGAAGGAGCTGGCTGCGTCGGTGGAGGATTTGACCGAAGAGAACAAGAAAACTACAACCGCTATTCAAACAGAGCTTTTGCCCGCGTTGGATGCTAAAGTTCGGCAAGCGTCGACCTCGACCATCGACCGAATGCGGGACGAGTTCGCTGGAATGAAAACGGCGATGGAAACGGGAAATACGCGAAGCGCGAATATTTTTAACGAACTGATCGCGTCGGTGCACGACTCGTCCGATTCGAACAAGAAAACCGCGAACGATCTTCGAGCGGAAATCTCTTCGGCGCTGGATACCAAGCAAGCGTGGACGGAGGCACACTTCGCGACCGCGCTGCAAGAGGCGGTCGAACAGATCGATAAAAAAACAAACGCGCGGATCGATGAACTCGCGAACGTCATCGCGCGTTCGCAAAACGGCATCGACGACTCGCTGAGGGAGTATTCATCGAACACCGCGACGCGCGTCGAGGCGGCGGTGAAAAGTGAAGTCGCTGTTTTATTGAGAGAGTTACGCGACGAGATAAAGCAGACAATGCAAGAGGACCGGACGTCGATACGCAAAATGGCGGAACGGATTTCCGAGATCGATGAAAATCTAAGAACAAATGTGGACGTGATACGAATACTAAACAGCGCGATACCGGATGCGTCGTCGTTGTCACAGCCACGTCTCAGGGCCGGCGGTAAAAGGAGTTATTTTTGATACATGTTGATACATACGACGCGTACTTTATTTGATGTCGCGCTTAAAGTCGCGATAATATTGAACCGCTGAGCGCGAAAAAGCGGCGCGGTGAAATACGGGCGAAGAAAAAAACGGTGTCGTCACCGCGATTTGCGATGGATCCGGCGATGCGGGTCGCGGCGTGCGTATTCCCGTTGGATCGGCGCGCGTATCGCGAAGAGTTTACGCAATTGCTGAAAGAGGTTCGCGAATCGACGACGAACGGGACGAATCTCGGTGAGGTTATCGGTCGAGACCTGCGATTAGCGGGCTACGCGTGCGGAGAGCGCTCCCGCCGCGTGTGGAGTACGAGCGCGATCGGTCGCACGAGTGGATTGAAAGAGGTCAAGCGATGCGAGCGAAATTTTCGATCTTCGTGGATCGCCAACAACATCGATTGCGTCAAACGACAACTTCATAGCGTCGATCCCCGGAATTCGAATGAGATGCACTACGCCGAGTTCGTGTACTTGCTGCGCGAATACACGACGAAGCGGTTGACGTGTTCACCCCGCGACGCGCTGCCCGTCAACGCGGCCAAAAATTCGACGGACGCGTTTCATCAGGCGGTCGCGCTCACCGCCTTCGAAGTGTGCGTGCTACGGCAGGTGCCGTTGGCGAGATGCACGGAGCTGAATGAGATTTTGATGCGCTGCGTGGAAGCGCTGACCGGCGTGCATCGGTCGGAGATGAGCAAATTGATTTCCTCCAGCGCGGTGGGAGCGTCGTCGCCGTCTCCCGCCGTTTCCATGTTCACGACGTGGTCAGAAGTTACGGAGCGGCCGTTTTTCGGTGATGGCGGCGAGCATTGGCTCACGGCGACGCATCGATTTCTGTGGAAGGATTATCATGAGGTCATCGACGGCGTGGCCGATGTGCAGGGTCTTCGTATGGCCACTCTGATCTCGGAGGGGCGCGCCGCTTGGTGGAAACCGAAGCGGAGTGATATGGTGGCGTGCGCGGAGACGATGCAAACGGGAGGCGCGGGATCGGATCTCGCGACGCGGCTCGCGGCGGACAACGAGGCGGGCGCGTGCGGATGTTATTACCTTCCGTTCCGCGTGGCCCGCGTCGGATGCTATCGCGATCACGGCGAATATCAAGACGAGGTACGCGCGCTTCGCGAGCGAGTTCGGGAGCATATACGCGTGGGTGAGGAACTTTCGCGACGGTTGGCGCGGGGAGCGGAGGCGACGCTGCGCATGGTCGCCCAGCGTCTGCCGATGAATGGCGACTCCAAGATGGCTTCGCATACGCGGGAGATCGAGTTGTACGCGTGCTGCTTGCACAGCGTCATGGGCTGCGCGTGCATCCGAGAGCCGGCGATCTCGGGCGTCGCCGCGCGCAAGATTCGCGACGTGACCGGCAGCGCCGAGTTCGCCGCTTTGGTTCAGACGCTGCAGATGATGTCCACTCGTTGGATTCGGACGGGCGAGGCGGATCATCCCGTCACGCGCGCCCTGCGGAGCGTCCGCGAGCATTTCGCGTTTCGGGGAGTGTCGCTGTCGCTGTCGACGGACGGCGCGAAAGATTCACCGACGCCGTCGTCGGAACGACGCGGATGTCGCTCGACCGCGTTGCGAATGCTGGAAAATCATTTGACAGCCACGGAGGCGCAAACGATCTCCGCTTTCGTGACCGACGCCGCGGATGGCGCCGCGACCGTTTCGATGCCATCGCCGCGCGCGCCGGCGGAGAACGAGCGTCGCTGGACATTCGAAGAGCAGCTGATGAGGTGAGTTGAGATGCGCGGAGATCGTTTCTTGCGAACGACGGGTGCCGACGGGACGGGGTTTGCGCGCGCAGAGAGATGGCGCGTCATCGAATCCGCGACACCGCCGCCGGGAACGTGATGATGCACGGCTTGTACGACGAGAAAACTTTCAGTCCGTTGATGGCGTTACCGGCGCGCGCTTACACGATGGACGCGAGAAATCGGGACGCGAGCGAACCGGAGTCCGAGGGTCGGACGGGTTCCGCGACGACCGACTCGGTGACGCAGCTGCGTCGCGAGCTCGCCGGAGGTACCGAGTGGCTGATTCCGTGCGGGATGGATCGCTTGTGTCGTCGGCGCTATCGCCCCATTCCCATTCCGTGCGACGGTAGCGCCTTCGCGGAGGCGTTTTTCGGGCGCGGCGCTCCGAAATCGGCGGAGGAAGCGGCGCGTCGCGCGAGTTTGGTCTTTCGACTTCGAGCTCCCGTTGCTTCGGAGACGCTGTCGACACGGGTGGGTTTGCTGGTACCCGAGTTGCGCTTACCGGCGCCGCTGCGGTTGATGCGCAGCTTGCGACGCTATTTGGATTTGCGAGGTCGGTGGCTCGACGTGCCTCGCCATCTCTCGTCGGAGCGAGCTCGGACGCGCGGCTCTCGCGGCGAGCGCGAGGCGTCCGAGGAGCTACGCGAATGTGATGATGACATTCATCCATTCCTGATCTTTCCCGACGAGTTTCGCGTGTCGTTCAACGTGCGCGAACTGTCGCGCAGCAACTGCATCGATATACGTCGCGGCTTGCACGAGAACAGCTCCGATGTCACCTACGCGCGATTTCGCCTCGACGCGGTGTCGACCGTCGGTGATGTGACGACGGAGAATGCTCTCGAAGAGTGCGCGGCGCCATATCGGCACGCGCGTTCGGCTTGCGGCCGATTTCTGCATGTGTATACGCGATCGGAACAATCGCCCTTTTTTTTGCGTTCGCTCGAAGCGTGCGCCGCCTTGAAGGGTCGCTTGATCGAGACGTCGCGTGTCGCGGGAACCACGGACGCGCGCTTGAACGAATTCTGCCCCGGCGCGGTTCTCGATATTTCGGAGTTGGGCGCGTTCGCTTACCACTGCTTCGGTGAATTGATTTTCGCTCTGAGCCGCGACCCCGACCCGCGCGCGCCTTGGCATGCTTTGACGAACCCTCGGAATCTGCCATCGATATCGACGGCGCGACGAGCGGCGCTCTGCGCCGCCGATCCCGATGTTCGTCGATTTTACATGTGGGTGACCGTGGAGCTGCAGCGCCTGCTGCTGTTGCTCAACTCGCAAGAATTGCGCGCCCGCGTCATCGGCGCCGGCTTGACGTTCGCGGTCCCGAAGGCGACGCGTCATACCAACGTCGATTCCGATGAGGAGGGCGAGGGGTTCTCGTCGTCGTCGTTGTCATCGTCACCCTACGAATATCTCACCACGCTTTCGACATCGAGCGACGCCGCGGCGAGTGACGATGGAAAGCGTCAAATCGGCGGCCGAGACGAGCAACGCGCCGCCTTCGAGGTGAGTTCGCACCGACTTCGAGGTGTCACTCAAACTCAAACTCAAACTTAAACCGGGTCGGGATGGGGGGGGATTCGAGGGCGGCGCAGGATACGCGGCGTAAATCGAAGGCACCCGCGAAGAGCGGACGCTCCAAACCTATTTTGAATCAAGCGGCGAAAGTGATGGCCATCATGAACAATCTGGGCATCACGCATTTTCCTTATTGCGAAGATGTGAGAGCTTCCTCCCGACCTCCCGAGCCTCCTCATGACCGACTGTTTTTCAATGTGTCATTCGCTGATCTGATTTTCCGAGCGTACGCGCGCTTCCGCGGCAGGTGTATCGCGCGAACGGATGCAGATCTCACGCGGGCTATATGAAAGCTCCCGGTTATCACGCGATCCGGCATCCGTATGTCGCGAGGGCTTTCGTCGACGGTCGCGGCGAATGTCTCGGAAGCGCTCCTTTGTGGTTCGCCTCGATTTTGATGCGCAAAGACGAGAAGAACGTGCTCACCGAAGAAATGCTCGGGAAAATCGGCTACGACCGCATCGACTTCGCCGCCGATGCGGACTCGCGATCGTTTCGCTTGATGAACACCTGCGATTATTTACGCGCGGGCGTTTCTTTTTGCACGAGCGGAGGTGCGTATGCCGCAACCCTCCGACGTCTGTTTTAATTTCACGTTTCGCGCGATGCATCGCTGATCCGTTGTCGTCGTCATTCGGTGCCAGGTCGAAGATGCTTCGCGTCGCTCCCTTCGTCGAGCGGCGCGGAAATAAAATCGGAGAGACCTCCGTCGATTGGCGGTATTGGTGGCGGTGGCGGCGGCGTCGGTGAATCGGCGACGCCCGCGGAAAAAATGGCGGCTCTCGTCGCGAAAGTGTCGTTGCGCGACGAATGTTTTATGTCGCGTGTCGCGGAGGATCGATACAGCGTGCAAGCGTGCGGCGTTCCGGACGCGCAGATGTCGCAATCTCGAGCGGCGCAACGAGGAACGCGGTTCGTTTTTACGGATGTGGTCGAAAACGGACGGTGCCATCCTCGCGTATGCTTGGGGGATGCGCACCGTCGCGAGTGTTTGGGGTTCGGACGAATGCGCGAACATGACGAATTCATGCTCGACGCGTCGGTCGCGACGGCGGACTCGAGGCGAGGCGCGCGACCGCGAATCGTTCTGTTTCCGAACGTTTCCGCGACGATTCCTTCGACCGGAGACGTCGCGCGCGACGAGCTTCCGACCCGATTGATATTATCATCTTCGTCGTCGGACCCGATCTGCGACGCCACCGTCGACGCCGACGTCGCCGAGGAGGAGGGCTTCAAGCGAAAGGTCTCCGAAAGTCCGAAAGAACCAAAGGTCCGCGATCCCCAAAAATCAAAATGACTCATTGACTGAATGACGACGACGTTGCCGCTGACGACGGACGGGTTGCCGCCGGCCGGCGCAGGTCACGTACGCGCGCGCGGTTGACGCGCTCGGAGTGGAAGGTCATTCGCTCAAAATTCGAAACCGAGTGGACATTGACGCGAACGAGGAGAAGACCGCCGTCGTACCCGAGGCGGTGTCGTTGGCGGCCGCTCGCTGGAGAAGCGCCGCTTTCTCGGAGGATGGAAATGTATCCGAGCGCGCGCTCTGCGCGGAGTTGCTGCTGCGCTATCAGACGGACTGCGCGCGCACGATCGCGGAAAATCTTCGATTGCTCGGTTTGGACCTGATGGCCATTCGCGACATTCGCAACGCGGTACGCCGCGATTTTTTTGCGATTCTTGCGAGGTCGAAAGAAAGCCGCGAATATTACAGCGGGAGTATTAAAGAGGAATACCAGCGAGAGGTATTAAAAATCCCCGGTGTTTTTTGGCAGGAGATACTCCGCGAATTGTCCGCGCTGGAAGAGCAAACGCGAGCGCTGGTCGATGAGATACGGTCGCTCTCCTCTCGCGATGACCGGGTACGCGATGATCGGGGTTTTAGGATTCATCGACAAGTTCGATGCGATGAGAGACGCTGACAAAGACGTGCGGCGATGCGCAGGATCACGATGATTCCCACGCTCTGCGCGTCTTCGCCGAATGGCTGCATCGCGAGACGACCGCGTTTCGCGACACTCGCTCTCGTCGCGAGTGGTGCTTCGGAAATCATTCGGCGATCCGCGCGTGGATCGGAGTCGCGCTCAACGCGACGGTGTCGTGGTTGCTGCTACGCACTTCGCCGGACGACACTCTCCGCACTCGAACGATTTGCGCGATCGCGCGCAAACTGGATGAGTACCCGGATCACATCGAAGAGCTCGCTGCGAAAACGATCACCGACGAGGTGCGAAGCGTGATGTCGTTGACACAACAGTGTCCATCGCGTACTGTTCATTCGCGTTGACGACGGGGTTCGCTTGACGCTTTGTAGGAAATGGAGGTTCTACGGACGTGGTGCCGTTGCGAGAGGGTGTGTAATATTCGCTTCGATGCGTACAACACGGATCCGGAATGCTTTTACAACACGTCGATCACGAAAACGCCTTTGGCGGATCACACCACCACCGCGAATCGCGTTTACGGAGATGCGACGAAGAGATGCACGCGCCAGGATATACGAACCATCGCCGCGCGTTGCGCCGGAACTTCGGCCTCGTATTTCACGCGAAGGCGATCGGAAAAGTCGTCGTCGCTTCGAATCGTCTGGTTGAATGTGTGCATCCGTCGAGTACCTCGATCCGCAACGACCGAGAGCGATGATATTCAAGGTGCCGCGGCGAGTCTGCCCGACGCGGACGACGATACGATGATGATGGATCACTTCTCGCGAGATTGGTATCGTAATGAGGTGAGACTCCGCGAGCCTCTCTCTCTCTCTCTCTCTCTCTCTCTTTTCGACGCTTTTCGCCTCTTTTCAACTTCTCACGGTCTCGTCTTTATGTTCGTGATGATGGGAGTAGGTATACTACCGTATCGTGTACGAAAGCCTCATCGACGAAATCTCTCGTCCGGGTGATAAACGACCGCGATGCGCCGCGCAAGAGCAATTCGGAGGCCGATTCGCGTTGGGAATGGTGGCGTCGGTCGCGTTCTCCGTGGAAAACGCCGGTATCGCGACGACGTGGAGTGACGCGAACGCGGTTCGTTTGCTCGCGGGCGGCATGTGGCGATGCTCGTTCGACGCGACGGTGACGAAAGAGAATCACGACGTGCTCGCCGCGCAATTGCTGTCGCCGACACCGACACCGACGTCGACGCCGACGGCGAACGAGATCGATAGCGACCGGACACCTCAGAGCGCGCCGCGCGTTTTCGCGCTGCTGACGTTACGCTACGCGGATGGACACCCGCTCAGCACCAAGAAAAAACCGTTTCGGTTCTGGCTAGACCCGGCCGTGATTTCTCACGCGACCGCCGAAGCTCGCCGCGCCAATTCGGATGATCTTCGATTACCGATCATCTTTCGCGGGCAATTGCTGACGAATGAGAAGCGCCGCGTCAGTATTAAAGACGGAGGGGCGTGCGCGATCAGATGCTCGCGGGCCGGTCGGGTCGAAGGTGTGCGTGTCTCTTTGGCTGTCGACGAACTCGAACGGGATGTTCACGTCGACGACCTATGATTCCATCATCATACAGTACTCATTACGAACGAACGAACCTACGTTGTATGCGCTCACCGGTATTAATATTGGAATGTCACGAATTCGCGAGCACACGATGTTTGGCGAGAATTCGCGAATCGTTTGGAGAAAAAGCGCGATAGTCGCGGCCGCGACGACGCTAAATTACGCGAGCGTATTCGCCGGTCGTCGTGTCGAGTGCGACGATAACGAGCAGTCCAACGATCGCAGTTGGCGTGTCGAATTTCGCACGGCATGCGATTCGAAACGTTCGATCAATTTTTTGATCGACACATCCTTATTTGTGGTGAATGGCGCGTGTCAACTATTTTGGCCCTGTTGCATCGACTCGACGCAAATCAGATTACGCGTCAGGGTGTGCATCTGCGTGATCGTGTCCGTGGGATGGTTATCGATATGGCGCGAAACGAGTTTCACGTGGTACACGTTCGCCATCACGCGCGCCGCGATCACGGGCGCGTGCGCCTCGCTGTATCCATCGATCATCGCGAGCGTCACATTCATGACATCCGATGCGCAAAAGCGGAGACGGGACCATGCTCGCTTCTGGACGCGCGTGAGCTCGTTGTACCTGTTATACAGCCCCCTGTCTCTGCTCGCGATGAGCGTCATTTCGCCGTGGGTGCGGCAACCCGCGTGGCGAGTCTTGTACACCGCGATCGTGATATGCGCTCTCGCGGCGTTGAGCTGCTACCAATTCTTCACACCCGGCGTCGTCACTTCCACCGCGAACCGAGATCGCGACCGGCGGGCCGAGTCGGAATTGGCGCCGGGTGGTGCGGCCTCCGATGAAACAAACGCGAGGTCGCGGCGCGCGCGTATACGATTGTGGTACATGTTCGTGGGGCATTGCGTAACTTTACCTAAAGCGTACCTTTCATTACAAACGTCGAGCGTGTTGAAAGATCGGCCGTATCTTTCGTTTTTGATCATTCAGAGTGGCGTGGTCATCTCCAAAAGATTTTTACTCGAGCGAATACCCGATACCGTACGCGCGGCGGCCGGGGTTCAGTTTGCATCCGCCGGTATATTCGGAATCTTGATTATTCTGGCACTCGTGCAGCGCGTCGAAAGTTCACCCGCGATTCGATGGTTGAACTTGATATTGGTCGCGATCATTTATTGCGCGTTGGGACTCGTCTACAACATCCACCTGTATCGTTGCTGCCGCGCTTACACCCGCGATCCCGACATGACGATCGTCGCGGTGTCTAGCACCACCACATCCGCATCATGGGCATCCGCGATAAGTCCGGCGTTACAGGCCCTGGGCGAGCGGCAACCGGAAAGCGCTTTGGCGATTTGCGGTGCGCATTGTCTAGCGGCGGGCATCGCGTTTTGCCTGGAATATTCGCAAGTATCCTCCGTCGAGCGCCGGACGCGGCAAGTCTTGCCAAAATTGTGATTTCAAACCTACGAGTAGTATAGATACCGCAAGGATCGCGAAGATGAAAGCGCGCTCGATTGCTGTAAAATGTCTTTTCGCTACGATCGCGTCTCGGGTCGCGTCTCGAGTCGTCGGGACGACGATGAGGAAAGTTTCATCAAAAAGCGTTGTCGCTCCCGCGACAAACATGTTCGCCCCGCGATGTTCTCCTGGATCGGAATTCTGTCGATGACGGTGGTTATCGGCGTGATCGTCGCGATCGCGGTCATCGCCGTCGCCGTCGCGTCGTCGTCAACGAAGTTTCAGTCAACGAAGCATCCTCTCTTGTCGGCATCCTCTTCCTCGTCGGCGTCCTCTTCCCTGTCGGTGTCCTCTTCCTCGTCGGCGTCGTCGGCGTTGAAAATCGACCGAGCGAACCGTCGCGCGGATCGCGCGTTGGACTTGCGCGCGTTCGGTCGTCTCAACGTCTCCTTGGAGTACGCGGAACACCGTTTACAATACATCGCGCGTTACGTCGACGACACATCACCGACCTCGACGCGCGACGCGTTGCGAACCTTGCTCGACGTACGCCCTCCCGAAGTCGCGTACGCCGCGATCGCGACTCGCTCATCCGCGCTGCGGGTGGTGGACGGATTCGGCGCGCGATCGTTTTTCGACATTCCGAATAGATGCGCGCATGTTTTGTCGAAGGATGTCATAGTGGTTATGACAAAGTTGCGGACGCGATCCGAAGATATGCTCGTCGACGATTCGAAAGCGACCGGCGTGAAGCTACCGCTCGTGTGCGCGTCCGGGGATGTCGTACGCCGTCTCTGGGAAGAAAGTGCGAATGCGCTGATCGACTCGGAAACAGCGCCGAAGGACACTCGACGTCGTTTACAGAACGTGAACGCGGGCAATATTCTAGAGTTCATCGACACCCCTCTTTTTACTCAAGAATTACCTTTCCCTCCTCGCCCACCCTCGCTGCTGCCTCCGCCTCCGCCTCCGTCTCCGTCTCTGCCTCCGCCTCCGTCTCCGCCTCCGTCTCCGCCTCCGCCTCTGCCTCCACCTCCACCCTCACCTCCACCCTCACCCACCACTTCACCCACCACTTCACCCACCACTCCGCCTCCGCCTCTGCCTCTCCCGCCTCCGCCTCCGCCTCCGTCTCCGCCTCCGCTTCCACCTCCACCCTCACCCACCACTTCACCACCACTTCACCCACCACTGCCTCTGCCTCCCTCTGCCTCCGCCTGCCTCTGCCTCCGCCTCCGCCTCCGTCTCCGCCTCCGCTTCCACCTCCACCCTCACCCACCACTTCACCCACCATTTCACCCACCACTTCACCCACCACTCCGCCTCTGCCTCCGCCTCTGCCTCCGCCTCCGCCTCCGCCTCCCAGCTTCAGTTTTTACGGTTTATTATCAGAATACAGCGACACCGACACCGACACGCCCACCGATGCCGTAGCCGCTCCGCCTCCCAGCTTCAGTTTTTACGGTTTATTATCAGAATACAGCGAGGCGGGGCCACCGATGCCACCGATGCCACCGCCGCCACCGGAGCCGTAGCTGAAGACGTTGTTGCCGTAGGCGGGGCCACCAACGGCGCAGGCGCAGCCGATGGCGCAGCAGTCACCGATGGCGCCGATGGCGCCGATGCCACCGGCGACGCAGGCGCAGGCGCAGGCGCGGGCGCGGCCGTATCCGAAGCCGGAGCCGTTGATGCCGCAGCCGCAGCCGTAAGCGAAGCCATTAATACCGTAGGCGGGCCACCGATGCCACCTTGAATAGAGGAGGAATGGTGGAAGTAGCGGAAGCCGAAGCCGAAGCCCTAAACCCTAAAAACCCCGAGCAGCGGAAGCATATTCACCCGCGCATCACCGCTGCCGCGCTTACACGCGCGACATACGCGCAACATCGTGCGAAACTTTAGCGGCGAGACGCGACCTTGAAAAAACATCGTATGTAATTTATTATCGGCATTCGCATCGCGCGAACCATCGAGCAATATCCGTGTGACTTCATGCCGATCGATCACTCCGTTTTCATTCACGGTCACGCTGGTTATAGTATACGCGATCGCGGAAATATCATCGCGTGAGTGTCGAACTTGATCGATCGCGGAAACATTTTTCAACATCGCGGCGAATTTTTGGAACCGCTGTACCCGACATACCTCGATCATCAAAAAATGTAAAACCGGGAATGTGCATGGTAACCTAGTTGTCGCGTCTCGTAACTCGCGGAGTCGTCATGGACAGCAACGGTATTCCGCGATTTTTACATTTACCCTGCACGCCCTGCCGGCTGCCGCTCACTTCGTCGCAACATGTCGTCGGACCGATCATCATCCCCCTCGAACGATTCGCGTCCGTCTACTGTCGGTCCAAAGCGCGCGTCTTAGGATTCGTGCAAAGTTACGACGAGGATGATCACCTTCGATCGTTGAGCGTGGTCACCAAAATCGTGCTCCACACGTGGTATCGCATCGTCAACGCCCTGTATCGTTCGGAAAGCGATTGCGATCATCCGCAGATCGTGTTCAAATTTCTATTGACCAAAGACTTCGCCGAACGGTACGCGACGGACGCGGCGCGACTGAGCGCGCTTCTCGACAACGGCGATCGAGAGTGGTTGGAAGGTGCGCGGATAAATTCCTCGTTTGTTTGTTTTTACGGGGGGGAAAATCTTCACCCGTCTCTGAAGGAAAGTCTTCACCCGTCGCCCATCAGCGTACGAGCACGTGGACTCCCTCGCGATCTTTTTGGTCTTCGATCGAAGTGATGACGACAGCCTTCGCGAGCATGGCGAATCCGCGTTGGATAACAACATCGATCTGCTGTTGAAAACGATCGTGGAGGAGAACGACGAGATCAATCGAAAACGCGTCAAAAGCAGAGAGACGCGAAACGGGTCGACGCAGGACGAGGCTCGTATTCAGGAGGAGCGCGCGCGGTTGTTGCATGGCGACGTCGACGAAACGGGTACGTATCGTTTAAGCCGAGCCGGTGGCGCGGATATGTCCGAGGTGATTCGCTTCGAACGGCAATTCATCGATCTGATGCTGCAATTCGTCGATCTGCGCGGCGCCGCTCGCGCGGGGGGGGCGAGAGATCGCGCGTCGTCGAACGCCGCGCTCGCGACGCGGAGGCCGCATCAGCAGCATTGCGAGGATTCGCTTCGTTTCACCAATATCTTCTGCTCGCTGCGCTCTTACGAGGTCGTGAAGCCCATGTACGAACGCGAGTATCCCACCGCGTATTTCGATGACGTGTTGATGCCCGGCGCTTCCGAATGGGAACATAAGTGGAAATTGGGAGGCGGATTGTTGAGTTTCGTGGTGGATCGGTCGCACTTCACGGCGGAGAACATGCAATGTTACGTGCAGCCGCGCGTTCCGCGCGTGATCGTCTCTTCATCGGGGCCGGACGCGACGGACGCCGCGGCTCGAAGAGATCGTCGCGCGAACGTTCAAGCCACGGTGCGGCGACGCGCGCGCTCCATCGCCGCTTTACTCGAAGACGACGAGGAGGAGAACGGGGGTGCGGATGAGATGGAGGAGGACGGCGGCGTCGGGGAGGCGGAGGCGGAGGGGGATACGGAGATGGAGGAGGAGACGCTGAACGTCATGGCGTCGTCGTCGTCGTCGCGCAAAGTGAGATTCGATCCGTGGGGCTTTTACAGTCATATGCGCGCGCAGTACGCGGAGCAGGGCTCGAGCACGGCACCGAGCGCGCTCACGCTCGCCGGAGGGTTTGTACGATTACGACGAACCCTCTTACGCGCGGCCCTTCGAGATGTCGGCGAACGGGCCGCGCGGCGCTCTCTGCAAGACTTCGAATTGGCTTCGCTGCTGAACAATCTCATGCTCGCGTTACTCACCGCGAAAATGCCATTGCCGGATGCGTTGCGCCGAATGCTCGCCCCGTTTTGGAGCACGGTGGAGAGGGGAGAACGAGGAGGTCGAGCGGCGTCGGCGTCGCTGCGGCATCCCGCGCTGCCTTACGGGTACACTCCGAAGTTATCCATTTCGATGCAGTACGTCGCTCGTTTATGGAGCTTCTTGGACACGGGGGGGAAAATCGCGAGTTTGCACCATTTCGGGGTGGTGCTGCATATCGCGATGTGCACGACCATCTGCTTACCTTACGAGGAGCGGCGGATGCATCTCATCGCGAGCGGAAACGCCGCCACGGGAAAATCGTACTTGATGCAGGTCGTGCCCCTGATCACGATACCCGCTTGTATGGTTCTGAATATCAATCGCCTCACCGCAGCTTCGGCATTTCCCAGCAATCGCGACAACAACGAGCAAAACAGCTGCTATCTCGCGTACCTGTTTCACGAGACGCCACCGGCGCTGCTGGGAATGGCGAGCACCCACGGGGGGCGTGGGCAGCAAGATATCTCCGACATGACAGCGCAGTTCAAGCAGATGCTCTCCGGTGAAGATATGGGTTGTCGACGATTGGAACAGAGCGGAGGTAAAGACAACGATCGCGGGCCCTTCGAATTACGAGATATCGCCACGGTCAACAAGATGGTCATGATCTTGTGTATGAACCAATCGCCCAATTGCATACGAGATCGCGCCTTAGCCTCGCGATGCAGCGCGTATCAGATTCGCCCCATCCATCGCGGATTTCGCGGTAACGTCGCCGATTCCTGGGAGCAATCGCTCATCAAGCGCTTTCCTCAACGATACGACATACCCCTGCGCGAGCAAGCTTT
Source organism: Cymbomonas tetramitiformis (assembly GCA_001247695.2). Lineage (NCBI taxonomy): Eukaryota > Viridiplantae > Chlorophyta > Pyramimonadophyceae > Pyramimonadales > Pyramimonadaceae > Cymbomonas > Cymbomonas tetramitiformis. The sequence continues at coordinate 69,405 of LGRX02001940.1, forward strand.
GATGTGCGAGCGGGAGCTGGATGCGCGATCGGTCGACGAATATGACGACGACGACGAGTGCGACGGTAAAGGCGATGAGGAAGAGGTGAGCGCGCTCGTCTCCCTTTCGACGCTTCCGAACATCCGCTCGGCGCTAACTCGGCGGCGCGTCTCTCGATCGCAGGCCGAAGCAGGGGAGAAACAGCGCGCCATTCGTATTCCCACGGACGTGGCGACGCGTATCGCGGAATACGAGATGGACGTTCGAAGTCGCCATATGATCTACTTCACGCTGTATTCCGTCTCGTGCCGAGTGGGTGTGCTGCAAGGACCCGAGATGGCCGATTTTTACAGCCGTACGCAGAAATTTCGAAGTATCATGGAGAACCTCGGCTACTGCAACGATAACCTACTTCGCCGCTTGCAGGATGCGCGTAACTTCGCGTACACTCTCACCTCGCACGCCGCGGTGTATCATGTCATGTCCAGCGACCGATCATCTTACACCGACGCCTCGAATTTCTCCATGTCCATGCTCGCCGAGATCGATCGCACCGCCATCTGCGGCGCGGCCACCTCCATTTACGCATTCACCGCCATCGTGCAGTCCATGCTAAACGAGCCGGTGCAGCACGTCATACGCTTCGTACGAACTTTGACGACCGTCGTCGGGTACGATCCTCACCATCCTCGTCGCGTCGCGATCGGTGGCGACGGCGGCGACGGCGAGCTCGACGAACGGTACAGCTTAATACCCGGGACACGTCGCTGGGAACGTAATCTTTCCGGAGACGCGATGGTCGATGTGCTCGCGGCCTCTTTCGCTAAGGATGCCGCCGGTTATTACGAGGATCCGAATGTCTGTCGTTCGCTCGGTATCGAACCCATGTCCGAAAGTTATTTAAAGTCCGTGGTGTTGGGTATGCTGGATTTGACGCACCGAGACGAGCGGCGAGAAGGAGAGATGTACAAGCTCGTACGCGTCATCGAGTCGCCCGAAGAAAGCACCCCGATGCTGCGCTGCTTCGGATTGTACATCGCCAGCGACAAAGTGACGGGCGAGGCGGAGGACTTTCGCGACGACGGCGAGCTCACGCGCGTCGCTTGGCGGTGCGTCGACGATACGACGCGATGCCAACGGATTCTCATCAGCGACCCGGCTCGACGAATGGCGCCGGATAACGTGACCGCGATCTCGCTGCCGCAATATCCCGCGCATTTGGATGTTCCCCAGCACGCGTCCGAGTGCGCCGTGTACGCCGCCGTCGCGAGCGAAGGGGAGGATGCCTCCGAGCGACGCGCCTCGCGCGTCGCTATCGATCACCGAGCCGAGTCGCATCGAATCGTGAACGGCGTGGTGGATCCAAACCTGGAGTCTCGTCACGACGCGGGTTGTACCTGCTTCCGCTCGGCGTGGCGAGGCAGATCACCGCCCCGTCCCGCCGAGGACATCGGATTTCAGCGCCGCATGGTCCATTACCACTTGGACCCCGCGGATGTGACCAATGTGCGACGCTATCATCCCACGCTCTGCGATAAAATCGCCGATGGCGAAATTGCGGAGGTGCGTCGCTGTCGTACCCTTTCGGGACCTCCGCTCGCCTTTCAAAGAAAACCTCGCGAATCGAGCTGATTCGGTCGCGTTCGGTCGGCCAGGATTACCCCGCCTCTTTCACCGTCGATCACGCTCACGTCGAACAGCATCCCGGTCGCGGTTGGCAGCGCGCTCCGAGGGACAGGTGCGGTGGCGCGCGTCGAATGAATGCATGTTATGATGATGATGATGATGATGATGATGATGATGTATTCGCTTTTTTTTTCTCGGCGTTTAATCGCGGCGCTGATGATGATGAGTGCGTAACTATGATGATGTGCGCAGAATAAACGTCCCCCCCATTCGATCTCAACGACGTCAACATCGAGGTCGATCGTCCAACGCGATTTTCACCTTCGCTGTACCCGAGGAATAATTGTATGCCGGTAGATTGAAAAAGCATCCGTCGTGATGATGATGATGATGATGATGATGATGGTCGATTATTCCGCAGTCGCCGCATGTCATTTTATGGCACTTCTTACGGGCTGATGATGACATGTCGTTCTAAAATTAGGTGTTCTCGTATTCTCTTGTTTTTTTTTGGGTTCGTTATCCACCATTCGCTCGTGATCATCCGATCTTCGATCGATAATGCGATTCTTCAGCAACGAGGCACGCGAAATGCACTTTCATCCGCGAATCATTCGCGACGCTCCCTCTTCGCGACGCTCCCTCTTCGCGACGCTCCCTCTTCGTGACGCTCCCTCCATTTCAAACTCTATAAAAGCGCCACACACGCGGAATTCTATCCATCTGCTGGTATTCGCAACCAAAACCGCAACATAGTTCACATGGCCGCCTCGGAAGCTACCGTTTTCTCCGTCGGTCATGAAGCGGACACCGATCCCGCATATTACTACAGTCAAACCAGTCCCGCGCACTGCCCGGTTGACGGTAATGACGACGCGTACCGTCCCGAGAGTCCCAAATACAGTCCGCTATCTGTAATGGCTGCGTCTTTCTTGCGGTCCCTCGCCCGAGAGGTCATTTCCACACGGGTGGGAAAAAATCGCGACGTCGCTCTACACCGTCCTCCGCGCGGTCCTCGATCGGAAGAAAAACGTTGTACAAGCGTTTGCGAAGCTGAGTGCAAATTGGAGCAATATATCGCTACACCCGGCGGAAAAAAGTTGCTGCAAGGTCTGAAATGCTTCCTGTGCCAGTCTTTCGGCCTCCCGCGACAAGTATGCAAATGGGGGCATAGCATCTGCGAGGCGTGCGACTCCACCGAGGCCGCCAAAGCTTTAACGACCTGCGGTATTTGCCAGACGGAGTGCATGTCCCAGTTCGTGGAACCTCTCGTGGTCGTCAAGCAGATCTACCGAGATGTGCGAATTTACGTGTGTCCCTTGTGCTCGGACGTCACCGAACATAGTTTGGAAGAATTGGTGAACCATGTGCGGGAAGGAAAGTGCGCGGCGGTGACCGGTCGACCGGTGAAAACCGACGAAGCGAGTCTCGCACACACTCGCGAAATATGGGAGAGAGAGATATGCGAAACTCTTCAGCACGCGAGCTTTGTAGATGTCACCGAGCGGTTTATCGAGCAAGAGATGGAGACGGCGACACGGCTGCACGAGGAGGAGAAAGAGAGGCTCATCTCTTCGCATCAACGCGAAATCCAACGTCTGCGAGGCGTAAACGATGTTTGCAAAAGAGAGATGCGGAAACTGGAGAAGGACGCCGTTTCTTCCGTAAAGCGCGCGATCCAGGAGCGTGACGATTTGCGCAAGGAAATTGGTCAGCTACAAAACAAAATACAGAATGAATGCAAGAAGCGTGACTCGAGGCAGGATCACAATCGTGGCAACAAAAGGCAATACACATAGCAAGCCTCGCGGACGCCATGAAAATCCCGTGCATAGATAGATAGTGGCAGATAGTGGAAACACTTTGAAACGCTTATCTACTTTGTAACTCGCAATATGAAAAATGAAACTGATTGTGTGTATCGCGGTCCGATGAGAAAATCATCGTCAACATTTGGTTGATGAGGTATTTTGTTGCGTACTCTTTCAAAGTGTATTTTTACGGACGCTATTCAAAGCGCGAGCATTTCAATCTAGCTAGCGATCGGTCGAACGATCTAGTCACAGGATTCCAGCCAAAGTCTAAAATCGAGGCGAGAACCGTCGCGCATACGGCAGTGCAAAGTGTATAAGCCGAGTACGCTCGCAAGATCATCTTCGTTCAAAGCGAATCGAAGAGCGTATCGATGTAACGCCGTGAACGGCGCCCGCCTTTTGTCGTCGTCGTCGTCGTCGTCGTCGTCGTCGTCGCCCGTGGAATGCCTCGTCGCGGGTGGCGAATAGGATAAGCGTTCGGCGAGCTTTCTCCCGGTACTCACGATCCAAACGCGCTTTCCGGTTCGCGGTTGTCGTGAAATTTGACAAGTCAGAATCACCTCGCCGAGCGACGCCGTCGTCGATCGTTTCGTATCGGTGAAGCGTCGCCATTCCGGGAAAGCGTCGACGTCGAATGCCAATCTAGCCACCGGAACGTGCGTCGCCGCGACGCGAGTCCGCTTTGGCGACGCGGGGTCGAGATCGATGTCGATTTGCGCGACGCCGGTCGCTCGTGACATCACGCGGCAACATAACTTGATGCGCGACACGCGAGCGCGCATGGCAATTCTCCAAAATATTACAATAGGTTTCGGTACGACTTAATGTATGTGCATGCATGTTAGTGTAAGCTATACAAATACGAAATTGAGAAAGTGTCATTTCGTTTTATCCTCCTCGTGACATGTACGCGACGACGACGACGACGCGAAATCCGCGGCCAATCGCGGATTTCGCCAATACAAAAGCGACCACGCGGCGCGTTCGAAATCCTCCGCGGTCGCCGCCAGCGCGGCGCGTTTCCCCACCATATCGCGCAATCGCTGGCAATGACGCCGAATGGACGCGGCATTCCATTCGCTCGCCTCCTCGCGATTGTCGACGGTCCGAAGCCAGGAAACCAGATGCGGTCGAAGCGTTTTGTAGGCGGCGTTGCAAATCAGTTTTCGATTAAAATCGGTTCCCATGATCACGCAAAACGCGCAGAAAGCCGTACCGGTGAATCCCGCGGCCGCGACGGAGTCGTGCAGAGCGTCGATATCGACGATCCGTCGCGATTCGTTCGCCCATATCAATTTATTCGCCTCGGGATCGTTGCTCGGAACGGCGGCCGACGAGCGGGATCCACCGGCGACGAGCCAAAGATGCAGAGGCGCGGACGACGCGCCCGCGCGTTCGCGATGTAATAACAGAATGGGAATGGAGTCGGAGTCCACGGTTCGAATGATCACGCCCGTCTCGCGCGCGCCGCGGAACGCTTCCTCCCGGCGCGGGGTGGATGACGACGCGAAGTCGACAACGTGGAGCGCGGCGACATCCGCCTCGCCGTGCACGTCGTCGTCGAGATTCGCGCGAAGCCGCGCCAGCGATGATCCATCCGTCGGCGTCGTCGTCGTCCATTTCCGATCGCGCAAGCCGTTCCACGTATAACACGTCGTACCGTGCTCTCCAAATCTCGTGATGAGAGTATATTCGTTCGCGGAGTGACCGGCGGGCGGGCGAAACCATTCGATCACCGCGTCCGCCACCGCGCGGTGCAAATACCTGTCGAGGACGCCAGCATTCACCCGAGCATGTTCAAAACGCATTTAAGTACCATATTTCTAAAAGCGTTTGATAATGCGAATATGGCAGCGCAAATGTTGGAAGTGTTGAAGGCTCTCGATTCTTATCTACAGAACATCACTAAAAGATATCAGACAATCAAGTTCCCCAAAGAGAATCATACAGAATTCTGGGAAGTAATCAACATATTCGTAGAGAGAATGCAACATGTTGATACGCAAGATGAGAATGGACGACGCGCGTCTCGTTTAAACAAATGAAGCGCGCACGGCAAAAAGCTCGCGCCAAAAAGAAATGTTTTCGCCTTCGCGATCTTCTTCGCGGGCCGAAAGTGGTCGAGGACCCACCTCATCAGATCGGCTCGAAACGTTCGATCGGCGAAAGCTCGGGGCATATCGGTCGGCGCGACGGTATCGTCGAGCGCGAGCGACATCATCGCCGCCTCGATCTCGGCACCGTCGTCACCATCGCCGTCGTCGTCTCTCGCGCGCTTCCGCGCCGCGGCCGAACGGCGCTTCTGCTCGGCATGCTTCTGCGGAGGCGTCGCGCGCGGATTATCCGTGAGCAGCGCGATATGCGCGCCCCCCGCGTAATAAAAGTCGCGCGCTTGCCGCAGTACGAAGCGCACCAATTCCAAACCGGTTCGCCCCCGAAAACGAAATAGAAGCCACATTAAATCGATGACGCACACCGCGGGGCAGCGGGGAGGATTCCAAGTTTCGGTGATGCACGCGGCGTGCTCCGATTGCAAGTAGGTTCGAATATCTGGATGCAGTCCCATAATTTCGACCCCCGAATCTCGAAACGCTGCAAAATCGACGATCACCAATATATATATATTCTATTATCACGCGGTACGCCGGTAATCAGCGATGGCCACCTCTCGCCCGATGCCTTACGGTTCGCCGACGGCGATCATGAGCGGTCTTCGGACGGGAGCGCCCGCGCCTCCCACCACTTTGAGTGCGACTTTCAATGGTGGCGCGTATTCGCCGATCGGATCGGGAATGACTAACGGTCCCGGCGGTGAATACGGAACCCGATCGCCATTTCCTCCGAATAGCCAGCCGAGCTTGTATAATCGCGGCACCCAAGTCGGCCAATTTTGGGCACAAGAAACTATAACTCACTTATACATGCACGACATCGCCGGGTGCAAATCGGAAATGGATAGATGTGTGGGGCGCGCGTTATTCGACGACGTGAACAATAACGTACGCGGTAGCACTAATTCGAACACGCCGCAGCACGCCTTGTTTCGCTTGATAGACACGGCCACGGGTGCGTAAATCCGTGAACCGTAATTCCGTAAATTATTTACAATCTTTCTAATCGGTGTCGTCTATGTATCGTCGTCGTCATTTGATCGACGCGTCCGCAGGTTCACCCATCTCTCGCGCTTCCCAAGGCGGCGGTCGGTTCGAGCTCATCGCGGGCGGACAACAGCGAAATCCGCTGACGTCGGCGAGCGCTACCCTCAGTAATCGCAACTACGGAAACTGCACATCCACGTTCGCGACGTGGCAATCTGTGGACGAGTATGTACGCAATATTTCGGAAAAATGGGAGCTCGATGATGACGCGTCGGAAGAAGAATTCATGACAAAAGCGAAAGAATTGATCAATAAATTCGCATTCGTGGGTGTATTGAAGAACATTCCTACGGGGGGTGTCGGTCGAGATCGGATCGCGATGAATTTGGTCGTAGGCGGAAGGGTTGCGATGATTAATTACTGGGGCGCGACGGCGACCGAGGTGCGCGTCGCTTCGATATCGAATTCCGCTCTCGTCCGCTCCTTTTTGTGCGTAGTCTGAAATTCGCGCACCTCGTTTGCAGGGTACGTCGGTGTATTTCGTGTTCGCTTATCGTCGGTACGGAAAAAAAAGAAGCGTGCGCCTGTTTCCGTATGCCGACGAGTTGCGGAACATCAGACCACGGCGCCGGGGGCACCTTGCCGTGGAAGTCGATCATGAAATACCGCAAGAGCAGCGGCATGTCGTTGTCGGAGCGATCCGAGTGGGACTCTGTCTATTCGGAACGGTAGATCTGACCCGTCACAGCGTGCATCGAAAAGTGGAAGACCCGGCGTCGGTCGTTTCTCGGCGCATGAATTTTACCACCGGTCTGACGAAACGCATGAGCGCGATACACACCGTGGGAAACATGGAGGTGAGCGCGCGTGATCGCGACGATCCTCCCGTTTGCGCACCATCATCGTTTCGCTTCAACTTCGCTCGATTTAAAATGCACGATCGTTACATTTCAGGTGTATCTCGGAATCTGATTCAGCGCGATCCGCGCCTCGTCGGGCGACCATCCGACGGTTAACAAATCGCGATCGCGTAATGTTGACGACGACGCTATATCCTCGAAGAAGCGCTCCGAAATTCCAAATGTCTCGTTCCATCGTCGAAAGCCCCAACCCAGAGCGCTCAAATGCCGCAAACGCAGTCCGGCGTCGAGCAACGTATCCAACGTGATTCCCATGACATCCGCCGCTTCCGCGTTCATCGACTGGTTCCACTGCGGATTCTCCAGCAAAAGCGCTCCGACGGGATCGGAAGGAAACATGGTAACGATCACCGACCAATCGAGTCCGTGTTCGGCCTTTGCTGCCGTGCGTATGTCCGATGGCATAACCGCCATCAATCGACAAAGCAGCGCCCGTTCCGGCTTGGTGAGGCGAGCGCCGCCGTCGCGAGCGCGCGTCGATGGAAGGCGCGCGAAATCCGTGCGTAAGCGCGTCGGCGTCGTTGTCATCTTGATGCGTGGTCGAGTATTAACATTCGACTCTTATTACTTATACCTATCGGCATCCATCGTCGAAGCTCGTATTCGCCGAATGCCGCTGCCGCCGGACGATGATGCTCGCGTCACCGACGACGTCGATCGATCGCGATCGTTATCGTCGTCGCGGTCGTCGTCGCGAAAGCTGATTTTTTCTTTGCGTCGGTTCGAGCTGGTCGCCGACGACGGTTCATCGTTGTTCGATATCAGCGTCAACAATTGCACGACGTAAAACAGCATTTGCACGATTCCGATATAACCGTACATGATCAAATCCGGATATTGATTTTCCCGCACTTCCTGCCACCGAACAGCGAGTGTAAATCGTGACAATCTTAGCACGGTTTCGCGTAAAGATGGGGATTGCGCGCGAAGCTCACCTCGTGACCGAAGTAAGCGTTGGCCCACGGCGTGTGCGCGAGATCACCCGACTCGGGCGCGAGAACAGCGAGCGCGCACAGGGCGCCGGTAAATAGCGTCATCGCGAACGCTAAAAAAACCGTGATTGCGCAATACGCTCTGAGCGCGCGGTGAAGTTGGCGATCGGGGCGTCCGCGCCAGTAAAGGATGCCATGCGCGGCCATCTCCGCAATAAAAAGAATCGCGTTTATCGAGATCAACGTGCCCTGAAAGGGAGAGGCATCCACAAGAGAAAAGTATTGAGTCTGTCTTAACGCGACCAACACGACATTCGTGATCGTGGTGACTTGTTGCGCGTAATGGTAGGTCGCGGATCGATGCGCGTATTTTGCAAAACGAAATGATTGGCCCGCGCTGTTGATGATATTGTAGACCGCGAATACGCCCACCAACGCGAAAATGAAGCCGTAGTCGCGCGCGTCGACCGGGCATGGGTGATATACACCCAACACATGCGCTCGCTTGTATACGTATTCGTGCCGAAAGCAAGTGTACACGCTCAAAAACGAAGCCGCTAAAAGCCATGCGTCGAAGGCCGCCAGCGTCGCGTAATTGCAGCAAGAAAATAAGGACCATGGCTTGCGACCAAGAGCCAATAAGAAACGGTGACCGCGGGAGCCGCGTTCGCCTCTCCTCGAAACCGCGACCGGTGACGAATCGAACGTCGCGCGAATCACGCTGCCATAAAACCGAGTGTCCGCGGCATCGATTCGGGAGTTGCACTCCTCGGCGATGAACGAGCGCATCAAAATGAAGTTCAACCCGGCTGACACGATGTGCATGATCGGTGTGATGAATAGATAACCGGATGGCGTATAGAGCACCCCCAACAACAACAGCGATATGTTTTGCCACAGTTCAAAAAAAAGTCCGATATACACGCTCCATGCGCGCTCGATGAGTTCTCTTCGCTCCTCCACGTCCACATCGGTGCGCGCGCTCTCAGTGATGAACGCCATGCATTGATGATATCGACGAGATTGCCGAATAAAATGCAATCATGATTCGATGATGTATATATACATCACCCCGGCGCATCCTCAAAGCGAGCGCGAACCGGCTTTCCGAGGAGGACATCGTCGAAGCCGCGGCCGCCATGTCGGAAATGAATGTCATCTGCGCGGAATCGTACGCCAATGCGTTTCCTCGCGAACCCGCGCGATTCGGTCGAACGTGGACGGTGTTGTGCAGCTCCGGTTACGCGGCGCTGCTCGTCGGCTGTGTTCTGTGCGGCCTGTCATGCGCGCGCCTCGTTTATCATTACAACAATTACGACGATTGCCCGAATGACTGGCTGCATGTAAATTTTCGGAATCTACGCGCGTACAGTATCGTGAGCACGACTTTCGCAACCGTATTCTTGGTGCACATGATTCTTCGCGCTTGGGTCGCGCCGTATTATCGTCATCTTTTCTCCGGCGCTATGATAAATGATCCAGCCAAACCCGCGGCCACATTTATTGCAAAACTTGCGCGTATCTTCGAAATCGGTTTGGCATACACGGCCATCATTTTCACATTTGCAGCGTACGCCGGGTACAAGATTTTACCACTGGTGGCTTTTCGCGCTGAGGTAAGAGACATTCGCACTGCTCGCAGCACCGTATTGCTGCATATAGACCACAGCCCCGCTCTCGGACTGATTTTAATCGCGAGTGCGCAGGCTAATCTTTTTACTCATCATCTCGGAGAGCACGCCCGCGAAGCTATCGAATTAGCCAAAAGTCTCGGCCTCGGAGGTGCGCTGCAGAATATTTTTACCCCGAGAAAAGACTCGCCAACGACGAGTTTTTGGTGTCGAAAACTGACGCCGCGACTGCGGATTGCACCGCGCAGGAAATGCCGACGCGCGCTTGGTGGATGCTTTAAAATGGGCCGAATGCACCGATCACAAGCAGGGGAATACGGTGATGGAACTTGGCCTCACCGCGCTGCTCGTGATGTCCGCGATCGCTTTCTTCGAATGCGTCTATTACGGGCATAACGCTCCCAAAAACAGATACGCGACGCTGAACTGGATCAAAGCCGGAAAACAGATGCGCGTGTACAAGCAATTCGGTTACGTGATTTGTATCGTCATGATGGTCGGCATCACCGTCCTCGGTTTTGTCAACGCGAAACGAATGCGAGACCACCGCGACGATTACAATAAATGCCCCGATAGCATGCTGGAACGCCAGGGTGACCTGCTGGTGTACTACGCAGACGGTGCCAAATGGTCCGCTTTGATATTATGCACTCACTTTTTTACTAAATGGATTTTTAATTTGTTTTGCGATACCAAGCCGTACGAGCGATTCTTTTTTCACATTCCCGGTAATCGCTACGAATGGCGCAATCCCATTTACAACTGGCCTTTCGGAAAATTCGTGGAGACGGTTCTCGTTATGACGACCCTCGCCTACATCACGTGCTCTTTCTTCTCGTACGCGAATATGCCATTCGAAACTCTCGAAAACACGCGTCGCGCTTACAAAGAGGTAAGACATGAGTGAAGTGAAGTGATATGAGATACAGCACGGGCCTGTTTTTCAATACGCATATTACTGTTGCGAGAGGCAAAAAAGTGAACGGGCCTACGCCGTGTCGCGCAGGGTTTGGAGCACTACGCGACGGGCGCGATCTGCCCCGGACCGGCGTGCTCGCTGCTTCGCTCCTTCGAGAATTACCATGAGAATACCAACTGTCTCAAACCGGAGAGTAATACCACTAGGAATTTGGCTATGATCAACCTCCTACTCGTCGCGTGCGTCATCTGTCTTCTCGACACATTCGCCTACGGACTCAATCTGCCCATGTATTTCGCGGAGCGCGCGCGAGAAGCCAAGCACCTCCGGCAGCGCCGCTTGGAGCGCGGTGACGACGACGCCGACTCCGACGGCGACGAGCCTTGATTTGTTTGGTGATAGATTGTCCTAGGATTCTTTACGAAAAGAACGCCGATCGGCAAAAACTGTTTGATAACGGTATACTTCGTATACATATATACAACGAAAATGCCGCAGATGCGAATGCGGGGCTTATTCGACTATTCGATAATATAAAGCGCACTTAGCGTGTTGAAATATTTCTTCGGCGGTCTCTCGACCGTTTCGACCGGCACCGCTTCGCGCGTCGCAAATGTAGAGCGTCCGATTGCAAAATCGAGCGCCGCCGACCAACCAAGCGGCACGATTCACCGCGAGAAAGTCGGCGCCGTGATCCCCCGTCGCGCAACCATCCTCGTCGCGAATCATCACGGTCACGTCGCTGCGCGGACGATGTTCCGTTTTGCGCGATCGATGTACCAATTCCGCGGGCATGACGTCGCGGGGTACCCAATTATTACGAATGCCGACCGCGCCGATGGGCACACCGATACAACCCCCCCGTCGAGCTCCACCCGCGCCACGCCGACAGATGCTCCATATTTACCCACGCTCCAGCAACGGACGGAGCGGTGCGCGCCGGCGTTCTCGGAGCGCACCACGATTTCGCGTATCCGCCCCATCAAACCCCGATCGAACCGCGCCAACCACCCTCCCACGCGGTACGTCGCCGTTTTCGACGACGGCGACAGCGTATTTGGGCGGAAAACGCGGCCGCGAGATTGCGATACGCTCGGGATTGCGATTTCCATGATAAGATGCTCATCCGTCGTCGCGTCGCCGTCGTCGGATGTCGCAAAAAGTTCCATCATCTCGGATTCCGTAATATTCGTAAAGGCGACATTCGAATCCAGCGCGCGCATCTCGCCCTGCAATTCCTCTCGATCGGCGTTCGCCGGAGGCGGTGCCGAGGGGCGCGCCAACGCGGCGTACCACGCGGACGCGCCCCCGACGCTCCCCGGGTGATAAACATGCCAGCAACACCAATCGGTGTGAATAGTTTCGAGGACATGCGTCATCAAAGCCGCGAGGATGTGATCCGAAGTCCACGGCGTGGCGCACAGCACATGCAAGTTCGTTCGCGCGCCATCCGCGCGCTCGCCCGAGTCGGCATAAATTTCCACACCGAGGACGTCCCCGCGAGCATCCGCGACCACGTGCGTCGCTCCGCCCTCCGATCGAAGCGCGCACACCGCGGCGCGAATTTCCACCGCGTCGGTCGAGCGTATCGGAAACCCCCAAGATCCGCGAAGTAGCCATGCCGCAGAGTTGACGCGCGCGCACGCGACTGTGGTGACCCTCACCAGCAAACATGAAGCCTCGTACCGAGCGTTAAAACGGAGAATCCTTGCAGAAATGTCGGCGTCACTCGGAAATACCCCTTCGACGGGTTTGGCTCCAGCTAAATACAACGCGACTTTTTCGCTATCCTCATTATCGGCGTGAAGATCCCCGCGCAGATACGCGACGGTCAGATTTTGCAAATGCGCGTCGTTTGATAGCACGTCGAGCGATTTGCTTCGGCGTATATCGAATACCGCCTGCGCGAAATCGGTGGGAAATCGGAAATTCGGATATCCAGAAATTCGAAAAATCGAAAAATTGGAAATTCGGAAGCGCACCTCCGCGATCTCTCGGTTGTGAGCGCACGCGATTCTTAGAAAATCGAGCGTGGGCTGCTCGTTCTCGCCGTCGGGAAGTCGTTCTTGTAAATGCGCGAGAACCAGCTCCGCGACATCGGTACGTTTCGTTCGAGCGCACCATCGTCGCAACGTTCCGTCTCGGCACGCGTTACAAATATCGCGTCGTTGCGGTGAGGTGAGAGGAGGCCGCCGCTTACCGGGCAGCCGCTTCAATTGCGCATCCAACGTTTTGACGAGTATCTGCGGTAAGCATTTCGCGGGTGGAAAGTACGTATTAATCACCCGAATACGATCGGGTCGCGGGACGATGATGATGTCGGATAGCGCGATGCACGACATCGATGGAAATACGAAATTCGGCGACACCTCCTCGATACGGATCACGAG
>LGRX02001941.1:0-46623 GCA_001247695.2 Cymbomonas tetramitiformis
ACCAGAGACCTAAAACAGCCAAGGCCTCGATTTTCAAGCGACATATACATATGATCATGTTGAGATCTGCTCAGACAGCTCTGAGCAGTAGTACTGGTTATGACCTCTGACAGACTCGGGTCAGTGACAGTGACTGGTGGCGAGGTGTGACCGACGGGTTTCAGTAGTCAGTGCTAGTTTTTAAAGTAGACCGACCGACTGTGGGTTTAGGTTTCGGGTTCGGTATATTTATTCTCACAATTAAGTTACCTTCTCGAACCGAAATACCTGTGTTCTGAGAATATTCCACACCCCACTGAGGGTATTCTACTCATGACGCGCGCCTCCCCCCCGAGATCGATAGTCAGTGGGGCTACAGTACCCTGGTGTACAATTTACATCTGGGTTCAGTTGGCTCACACGAATACATGGACCGTGGCATGAACTCTTACAATACGTGTGCCACGTCGGTCGTTCGCGAGCTCTGACTTCATTGTGGTCGCTATGCCATCCTTCATTCGACATGCAGACGTTTGGCCAACTCAGTCGCGAATATAATTTTCTGATCTGAAACGAACCATCTCGACTGGACCCGGTTGGCCGCCTAGGAATATTGAATTTCGATGGAAAGATCTTCGTTGTAACGGAAGATAGCTTTTCGGTGACGTGGAATTGTTCCGGGGAGATGGCGTTCGACTGCACGATAATAATGGTGATAAATCAGATAAAATAAATGATAATTCGTGAACCGCTGAGATATATTCGGTGAAAATCGAAGCGTGAACCTTCCTTCCTCTCGGGCGATCAATTTGAAATTCCTGAGACTGCGCTCTCTTGAATTTCAAATATCTAAGACACTGTTCACCTGCGTGAGCGCATAGAGGTAACAAGTAGTTTGAAAGCGACGTCTGTACGCTAAGCACCCACGCTTATTTGATTGACTGCAAGTTTGCGGGTTCCGCGCTCGAGGTAGTCAGGTGCCAGGGGTCTCCTCGAAGCGGGATCGCCTGCGGGCTCCGCTCGCCGGAGGTAGGCATGTCTTCGTCAGGAGTCCCCTCGAAGCGGGATTGCCTTCGGGCTCCGCTCGAGGCAGGGAAGTCTTCGTCAGGAGTCCCCTCGAAGCGGGATTGCCTGCGGGCTCCGCTCGAGGTAGGGAAGTCGTCAGGAGTCCCCTGGAAGCGGGATTGCCTGCGGGCTCCGCTCGAGGTACGTAGGGAAGTCTTCGTCAGGTCCCCTCGAAGCGGGATTGCCTGCGGGCTCCGCTCGAGGTAGGGAAGTCTTCGTCAGGAGTCCCCTCGAAGCGGGATTGCCTGCGGGCTCCGCTCGAGGTAGGGAAGTCGTCAGGAGTCCCCTGAAGCGGGATTGCCTGCGGGCTCCGCTCGAGTACGTAGGGAAGTCTTCGTCAGGAGTCCCCTGGAAGCGGGATTGCCTGCGGGCTCCGCTCGAGGTAGGGAAGTCTTCGTTAGGAGTCCCCCGGAAGCGGGATTGCCTGCGGGCTCTGCTCGAGGTAGGGAAGTCTTCGTTAGGAGTGCCCTCGAAGCGGGATTGCCTGCGGGCTCCGCTCGAGGTAGGGAAGTCGTCAGGAGTCCCCTGGAAGTGGGATTGCCGTGATGCATGATTGGTGCATCGCCATGCATCCCGAGATATCGATTTTATGGCGAAACGCGCAATGGCTTCCGCAGTTTCGCGTAATATGAAATACCCTACGGATTTTCGGTTCCGGTCCGGAGGGGGTGATGATGAGCACTCTAAATGATAGATACATGTATCATGAGCTCAGGAAGCCATCATATGCATGATGGATCGCGGTGCATCGATAGATATCGATTTTACCGTGAAACTCACAATGGCTTCCGTAGTTTCGCGTAATGGGGAAATACCCTACGGATTTTCGGTTCCGGTCGAGATGGGCTGATACTCTACAATCTAAATGATAAATATATGTGGTATGAGCTCAGGAAGCCGTCATATGTGTGATGGATCGGGGTGCATCGAGAGATATCGATTTTACAGTGAAACTCACGATGGCTTCCGCAGTCTCGCATAATCGGGAAATACCCAACAAATTTTCGGTTCCGGTCGAGATGATCTGATGCTGAGCATACGGAACGATAGATATGTGTGTTACGAGCTCAGGAAGCCGTCACATGCTTGATGCATCCCGAGACATCGAGTTTATAGTGAAACCCAAAGTGTTTCCCGCACGACTTTCGCATAATATGAAATGGCCATCAGAATTTCGGTTCCCATAGAGGAGGGCTGATGCTGAGTGTTCGGAATGATAGATATATGTCAATTGAATTGAGGAACCCAGCATATGCATGATAGATCATGGTGCATCAGCAGTTATCGATTTAATGGTGAAACCCAACCTTTCCATATGCATATTAAACTCAGCTCACATATTCATAACCCTATGATCTAGCGCCTCGTAAGTAAATAATTTCGGCGGCAGCTCCAAAACTCCGTTCATTATGTCAAAATGTTCCAATATATCATCCCATATATGGGCCGCAATTGCAGCCCCCTCGCTCGTGCATATCAAGTCTAACTCACATATTCATAACCCTAGCTGTACTCACATATTCATGTTGAACATCCGGAAAGATGGATGTGAGGAATCTAACTTGCGCTGACAGCCTATTATTCTGCCAGACTGCAACCCCTTCAAATACTTAAGCCCGGCATTTTAGCCTGTGCTCGGAAAGCGAGACTCGGATACACGTTCCCAGAGCTGAGAACATGTACCCGAGCTTCGGGGATGTCAGGAATTAAACCTGAGGTGAAAGAGGGCCACCCGATCACACGGCAACCCCTCACATATTCAGGACAGTCGTTTCGGGCCGTTCAGCAAAACGTCACATTAAACGTGCAGTGCCGAACGCAAAACATACAAGCTACGATGGCAGCTACGTGAGCACAGTCAAGGCTGCATCACTCACAAGGGAAAACACTAAAATTACAGTACCTTGATTGGCTAAGACTGCTGTGCAGTCAGGAAGTGAGAAGAGAAGAGCAAAGCTGTGATATCTCAGATTCAAACTGAGATCTCCGGAGATATTCCCCGGCGCTCTATGTTGAGCTAATATCACAAACGCAAAAGTTTCAACAAGCAGGCTTGCAACAGAATCGACCGTGGTCATAGACTCACAGAAGAATTAATAAAACCAAAGCTTCGCGCATACTGATATCGGAAAGAGCTGAAAAAAACTGACACGAAGCTGAAAAGTATGGCAACTCAGGTTATAACTGAGATCTCTGGAAGACATTTCCAGCGCTCTATTTCGAGCTACTGCCACGAAGGAATGCTGTCTTTTCCCGCTGTGCCCAGGGCAGTACGCGTGCCGTGCGCGAGTCAGACTTCCGGTTTACTGTTCGGGAAAAGAGTCCACATTCAAGGAGTCACCTACAGGCTGCGAAATCACGAAGTGTACGGCGCTCTTTATGGTGTTGGCCGTTGTTTTCTCGACGGATCCGAAAACAAAGACAACCTGGCACCTCCCCAAGACAGCTACATAACACGGACACGGTTAAACAATCGCAAGGTTAATATTCTGCCTCAATCTAGACACACAAAAATACTTGCACACAAAGCAGGCACGAAAGTGATGGCAAGGATGCTGAGTGCTGGGACCTTCAACGACTGATAGCGTCAAATGCACGCAAAATGATTGGTCAATGGCAATGATTCCATCTCAAATTCCATCGGGATCCGACATGGATGCACCGATGGACATCGCAATCTGTACCACCATTTGGAACGCAAGAAACCTGTCACCAACAAATATGTGAGCTGACGTTGCATTTGTTCATTTTAAATTGATAAATATATACGACCGACGGATCAAGTCGATGTTTATCTAATGGCATCGGGCTTGGATGGCCCAATTCCCAGATACGCTGATGCAACCATGGCCTTCGGCGTCTCCTCCATATATATATTCTTAATTTGTCCACAAGGGCGACAGGTAAGCGTCTGAAGATTCCCTTTCCGCGGCTTCAGAATGCTTTTTGAATCCAATTCTGCAGACGCGGAGCCTGCGATACTCTGTGACCATTTTCGCGATCATGGGGGGGAGAGGGAGGTGGGAGGGCGAGTCATGAGATCATCGCTTGCATCTCTCGGGCCGAGTGCTTATGGAAATTGTTTCGCATGTCACTACTAAAACAGGCTGTTATTTAAGCCCAATACTGTATAGTGGTGACTGTGTTCTATCCTTAAATTTGCTCACCCATGCTCTTCTCTTAAATATTACCGCTCACTGCTTATTGCCCGTCCGTTCACGCGCGGCGGTCTTTAACGCTGAATTCAAGATTATAAGCTACGCTAAACCACTAATTTTTAACGAAGCTCGCTTCTGCTGTGTCGCGTGATGCCTGCATACACCAAAGCGAAAACTTGTCACTAACGATGCAACACTGTTTATAAACTTTCTGGCAAAGCAAAAAACTGCCATATCACAGGACCACGCACCTTAATATGAAGAGTTCCGCGATTCCCACGGAAGGCTCTGATTATACGGTTGCTTGAGACACACGGAGGAAACGTTCAACCTGTAGCTTATGGACACTTCAGCGAACTAATAAACTATGGACCCCTTACAAAATAGCATATTTCCATCGCATTGTCGGTAAAGACCGGGGACGCCAGGGACAAGCCCCAGACGCGCGCTGCTACCTTTTCGATGAAGAAGTAACATTTCAACAGCATGGTCGTCGGCAAATACCGAAAGCGTGTCCCGCCAGGGACAAGCCCCAGTCGCGCGGGTATATGATCACAAAAACAACCAGCAAACGCAAATAACATGCGGGCGAGTTAAAGGGCAAAATGCACACGAATGCGGATGAGACGGCCACTGTTCAGCCCCCAGCGCAGTTTTACGAAAATTGAACGACCCATCGCTTGCGCCTCCAAGGATAACTAAGCACCACCCCGGGTAAATAGTCAGCGCATAAAGTGCTTATCGAGCAAACATAGCCAAAGTCAGTCGTAAACTTACTGAACAGCAAGCATCAGAGCGGCCGCCAACATCGCACCCACTGTCGCGAGAAGCTTAGGAAAATGGCGACGGAGTGTGAGGCTTGCTGATGTTAGTATTTGAAAATTTTCTTCGCGAGTGAGCGAAACTACCTCTATCAGCCAATCATGCGTCAACGCAACGCCGCCGCACACCAGGGACCAACAAATCGGGATCTGAGTCGTATTGCGAAACTTAGACTACGCTTGCTCGACTGTGACACTACGGAATGCTCATCGGCATGGGACACGACTGCATATATTTGTACGTCACACATACTAGAAGGCATCACTCGTCGTAATTAATGGTACGAACATGATTTATGCATCATATATATTCATTCCGAAAACGGGGATTAAGCTCACACATTTTTTTGTCGTTTTCGCACAAATCTAAGTTACATCTAACTCAATGCATCCACAACAGCACATTCACATTCCCATAGCATTTTCTTTTTGAATAAATAGCCCCGAATATAAAGCAACAAAGATTTTCAGGTGGGTTCCTCACAAACGCAACCATGCAGAACTCGACGCAACCTGAAAATGCCTCGCCGAACTTCGATGAAATTATATGAAAGCTCAGTACTTCGTCGCTCGCTGGGTCAGACCATTTTTTTAGAGAGTTGGTATTTTATTACTTTTGCGTTTGGAATCATTTGGGGGTTACGTGCTACGTAAGTTGTGTTCCTATTGAACACATGCAGCTAAAACGACATGCCCGCATTAGTTCTTCGCGTTACGAGTTAGGACCGGCTGAGGGTCGTATGATGTGGCGCATGATGTCACGCGTGACGCTGTGCCCCACAAACAACGAAAGAGATTTTCCTATGCGTCCTCTCTCAGACCGCCCGCACGAAATATCATGCCTAGCCTCGCGCTGAAAAAACGTTATAAAAAACATACCCACATTAGTTCTTCGCGTTACGAGTATTAGGACGTAGGCTGAGGGTATGCGTTGGCGCATGATGCCACGCGTGACTCTGTGCCCCACAAACAACGAAAGTGATTTTCCTATTACCCCTCTCTGAGACCGCACGAAATGTTATGCTTAGCAGCATCGCACTAAAAAAGGTTCTACATATGTCGCTTCTTTATGGTTAGGAGCTTTCTTGCGAACATAACAATGAGGCATACAATGAGAACACGGTTACAATATTTTAAAAAACATTGCAACAGCTCGCACGGTCCCATTGCAGCGTCGATGTGTTTGATGTAGTAGGATAGAACGTGCTGAATGCACGTCTTGAAATAGATGGGAGAAGTGTTACTATAGGAAGATTCGCAATGAGGGTTTTTGAAACATAGATACTAGCGTGTGGTGACCTGAAGCAGCTAGAATCGGCCTACGTAAGCTTTATTTACTTGGGTAAGAATGATGCGAAAGGCTGGCCCGAAATTCGTGCATGGATGGCTGATGCTATCCAAATTGCGTCCCCGACCAGAGAGCTTGCAGCAAAAACATACCGTGTTGCGTGAGCGCTTGCAAAGATTTGCACGAGAGGAGCCATGCCGACAACGGTGGAAGGCGGCACTAGAGATGGACATGACTCATTTCGGGCTGGAAGCGTCTCTTTTTTTGTCGCATGTTTTCTTTTGTCGTGTCGCAGAAAGATTCGGTTTTCCAGACGATGTTTCGCAGCTTTTTCAGAAAAAATGCTGTTTCTCATTTCGTTTCTCTCAGAGGTAGATGGCCGTCAATCGGAACTGTCCGTGGATCGAAACCGACAGTGTTAAGCCAGTGTTAAGCACCCAAAATAGTGGTTTTAAGAGCATATAAATTCCAGAAAACGCAAAATTGTGATGGGATATATCTATATTTTTGCATTTATATGTACATATATAATTTCCTCTTGAGATTACGAGCATGTGGATACCCTATTTATTTATTTATGTTTCATAATATATCGCGGCCGTCGTGGCAATAGCAAACACATGTATCCATCGTGAAAACGAAGACAAAGCAGGTGTTAAGCGACTTCCGGAGGAAACATCGGGGAAAAAGCTTGTTAACGGTGGTGCTTAACGGTGGCGGTTCCGGTCCGGACCTTCCGAGGATTGATAGCGGGGGCGACGAGAGGTTCTAGAAATACCCCCCCCCTAGAACTTGCATTTTGCCTTTGGGGGGTTAGCACCCCCCCCCTAGGAGTTGCTTTTTGCCGTTGGGGGGTCAGCACCCCCCCCCTAGAACTTGCACTCGCGCACACTGCGGGGCGGGCGGGAGTGCCCCACGGTACCACCATAACGCGCGCGGGGCGAGCGGGAGTGCCCCACGATACCACCATAACGCGCGCGGGTCGGGTGGGAGTGCCCCACGATACGTGCCATGTGATACCACCATCACGCTCGCGGGGGACGGGAGTGCCCTACGATACCCCCATCACGCTCGCGGGGCGGGCAGGAGTGCCCCACGAGACCACCATCGCGCGCGTGGGGCGGGCAGGAGTGTCCCACGAGACCACCATCGCGCGCGTGGGGCGGGCGGGAGTGTCCCACGATACCACCATCGCGCGCGTGGGGCGGGCGGGATTGTCCCACGATACCACCATCGCGCGCGTGGGGCGGGCGGGAGTGTCCCACGATACCACCATCACGGGCGCGGACTAGTCACGCAAGGATGGTGGGGGTGGGAGTGCCCCGCGCTATCGCCTCACATGTTATATTATTATGCGCCGCAGGCGCGAATTTTTGAACATCGTTCCCGACTTTTTCGTTGAACACTGGAGTTATTCTGAGGCAAGGGGCTGTGCTCAGACCCCCCCCCTAGGACTTGCATTCTACCCTTGGGGGAAGGCCCTACCTCCCTCCCCCTAGGACTTGGCTTTTGTATTTGGGAAGTCAACCCCCCACGCTATCAATCCTCGGAAGCTCTCATGGACAACCCAATCCTCGGAAGCTCTCATGGACAACCCCTAAAATACCCAATGCCACCTTAGAATGAATATCTTGAAGAGGAACATCGTTTTTTATAAACGTTTTTGGGGGCGTTATAAACGATTCAAAGCTCTACAATTGGGGAAATTTTTGAGTATATATATTCCATGAATTTCCCTATATATAGTGGTCCCTGAAAAAAGGGTTCCGATTGACGGCCATCTACCTCTACAGGAGTGAAACAGGTTTCCTGGGGGAAAACGTGACATCACGACATGCGCCACACCGCAACGCGCAAGGGCTGTCCCTCAAAGTGTTTTCAAAGTGCTTTGATTTTTTCTGCCGATCTCACCTGTCCTACCTCAGATTCTGTCGAGCCGATCGCGCGTAACCGACCAATCAGTGATGCAATAATAGCATCTGATTCACACCTTTGAATATGGGTCGTAAGCAGAATACGGAATTATGAGTTGGAAGTAAAAGTGCTCAACGTGACCGATGCGATGCTCCCTGCTCACGTCTATAAACGTTTACCAGGTCGAGGTGGAGTCTGGACTCTGGGGTGTCTTGGGCGAAAGCTCGTGATTTAATCTAACGGTTTCATACGGAGTACATAATATCCAACGCCAATCAGTGATGCGATAGCATCCGATTTAAAATACAACGAATCTGGCTCGTAAGCCGCATACGGTATTATATTATTATTTTCAATTCATATTTTGTAGATATGTAGACGATTGCGAATTCACGATTGAAGATATGCGATATCCTGGGAATCATCAATCGAGATACGGTATCATGTGGCATGGCATGCCATATAACGTATCCCGAATTGTTAAGGCAAACTCGTTCTTGAAGTTTCAGAACTTTGCGGCGCACTGTGCAGTGCTTTCATCACCTACTGTTCGGAGCCCTCGCTTTGTATTTGTTCTGGCGGACTGTCTGTTTTACAATGCAATGCGTATGTGAAAGATCATAATGTGTGCCTGCGGGTGCGTGGTGGAGGGGGGCAATATTGCGTTCGTCTCACATCCCGTTGTTTTGCGTACGATTCCTGACTTTTTCGAGCAGCCTCGGTTTCCGCGATTGTGCAGGGATTCCTGGAGGCCGGCGGGGCCTCCCCACTGCCCTACAGTGTCGGATATGTTTCCAACATCTCTGCTGAGCATCGCTTCGTTTTGTGTTCAGGATTCGTTTTTCTTTTTTTACGCTTGGCCTTTTTCAGATGTGCCAGCCGTGTTTTCCCTCCTGCACAGTTCAATCATGGCACGCACGAACACGATGATCGTACGGGCAGATTCTGTCAGCACGAATTCGCTGCTTGTCCGCTTATGGATGCATTTCTTCGTCTGCAAACTGTGACTGTTTCGTATTTTACTGAAACTTTTAAAATATGGGTTTCGCTCGGATACCCCACACGAGGGCGAAAGCTGCACAAACTGTGCAGCGTGGTTTCGAATTCCACCGCTCTCACTGACTTCGCGCATATAAATTTACAGGGATTTTGCTCACTGTTTTCGCACTATTGTTTCGAATTTGTACTGTTTCTCGTGGCATGTGCCACTGGTTTTATTTTTGCAGCTTAGTTATCCCATTTTTGCTTTTTTCGTGTGCAGGCTTTCCAAATATCTATTACTCGCTGGCGAGACGCATGTTGCCGTGTCGAATTTTCTGTTTGAGTTAGAATTGATTTGAGCTATTTTATGTTTGGGTTGTTTTCAAGGCATTCATCCGGTTATATATTTTGTTGTGGCACCTATCAATTTTTATTCGCTGTGTATTGCTCAATGCTGTACAATTGTGTCTGCATACTTTTGTAACGAAACCAAAATGCAGTACGTCGCTTGTGTGTGCATGATGCTCGCTTGCTTTGCTGATCGTATGTCTTACGCCATTTGAACTTTGTCACTATCTGCATACCAAGATTTGAGTCGTTAGGGTATTTTTGCACCGTGGTTATTTTATTTCAGAAGTCGCTATGTTAAAACCGTCCGTCCGGAACAATTTTTGACAAATTTTGCGACGCATATCTAAGTGTGAATATCATGGTTGTCGTAGCTGCGAGAATCATGTCATTATTCTCACTCATGTCTGTCGCACACCAAAATATAAGTTTTGTCGCACGATGCGACATAAAAGAAATCCTTGCGACAAAAAATGATGCGCTACCTTTCAGGGTACAGGCCCAAAAAGATTCAGATGACAGCGATATCAAGTTCAAAGACTGCAGTGAGATTGCGATCATGCACAATGTCTTCACAGTGACCAAACTTTACGAGGGCGTGCTTGATTGGTTGCATGCTTTCACACACGCAGCTCTCAAGTTCCAGAATGAAGCAGCATATAATTGAGAGCTTTGTAGACTATAATGGACCCGTAAGCCACGAGGCTGAAGAGTTCATCATCAGGGCCAGGGAACATATCAAACTTTTATGTCGTACGGCCAACACTCAAAATTTCCATCGGCCAAGTTTCGGCCATCTCGGCCAAAATCTAAAATTGCCCGCAATTTTAATTTTAAGTATGACAATATCATAAAAATCGCACAATTTCGGGGAAATTTTCAAAATTTTACATAATTCGTCTCGGCCAACAAGCAAAAGTACCCTCGGCCAAACCTCGGCCACAGCCTTCATCGTACGGCCACAGACCGGCCATAGGAGGTTGATATGTTCCCTGATCAGGGCACTTGATAAACACTTTGAGAAGAGCAGAGATGGAGCGTGGCACTTTACTTCGGCAGGTGAGAGAGGGCGTGCTATGTTATGGGGCGTGTCTCAAGTTGTAGACTGCCATACGAAGCGGAGTAGGTTGCCATTCATGGAATGTATGGGGTGATGCCTTAGCATCAGCTTAGCTTACCTTTTGTGGCAATTGTTTCATAACAACTAAGTAGTGAGAATTGTATCGTTGCTTACTACGCAACTACGATGGACTCAGAGTACCGTAATAGATGATTGATGATATATCTAGGTCTTGCTGTCACTTGCGAAGACATAATTTTCTTGTGTGCATGATAACTACCGATGCCACACACTGAAATTTATAAATCGCAAATATCCAATATCAATAGTCATCTGCCATCCGGTTGATGGTCAATAACCGTGCAAAAACACATCAATGCACGCATACAGCAATCACTCACTTTTAAGAAAACCCGACGTTAAGAAACCAGCCAGCGTTTGGGGGGTGGGGTGGGGGTACCCAACTCGTTGAGTACGGCTGGCTAGCTTTTCTCTCGACAGTGTTAAGAAATAAGAGAATACGGTGTTAAGCTAAGAAAATGGGGGTGCTGGCGGGGGGGGGGGGGAAGGGTACCCAACTCGATGAGTACGGCTGGCTGGCCCGAAATTCCTGTTTTCTTAAATATGGGCGATACATTACTGTAACGATATTCAACTTCACACACATATGTATGTGTGTTTTTGTGTGTGTGTGTGCACGATACCAACGGATCATTCCTTGTATTTCCTTGTCGTTAATTATTTCATTAAGGAATCGATGCGTTTTTTAAAAAGGAATTATTTTTTCCGGAGCACAGTATGTCCAGGAGTGCGGGCCCTACTTACGACAAACCTTTTGTACCTCCAAAAAGACTTCGTTACCCCTGCCCAGATTTATATTCTGCCACGGATCTCGTATAATTCCATTGAGGGAATCTTTGGAGGTGGTGAAGCATATCTGTATCCAAAAGAATTGATGCAACCTATGTAGAGCCCTATCGTTCGCGACGAGCTGAACTGCGGAAAGCCTACACAAAAAACTGTGTAGCCTTTCTAGCCTTTGTCGATTTTCCGAATATATTATATTGCCTACGCTTTCCATTTATGCAAGTACTGGCCTCTCGCTTTAGCGCCTTTAACTTTCAGCCGACGTTGCGCTCCAAGTTCATCGAAGCATCACGAAAGTTTCAAAGGTCCTTTTCGCACACTCCATCACATATTTCCCTCCCTTTTCACTTGATATTGAAGCCATGTTCTTGACTTAATATTCTCTAGGTTTCTAGCCTTTCATTTGAAATTATTCACGCTCCTTTTGCGCGCGTCAAATTCACAGATCGGCAGGGCCTGTTTTGAGGGGAAATAGCGACACCCGACGTCAATTTTGACGTTACCGACGTTGTCCTCGTGATATTCTAAGCTGATGAGGTACTTCGAAGCCCACGAATGCTTGATTGTATGACAATTTGTGTTTTTCTTTCGAAACCGTATTGCTTTCCACCCCGAAAATCCCAGCGCCACTTCTGGACCAACTCTTTCCGATATCTTTCATTTGACAATTCCATCCTTTTCACTTCCGCGCACTCGAACTGTTCCTAGTTTCTCGCTTACGTTTAAACATTTCAATTGAGCTTATTCGCGCTTCTTGTGCGCGCGTTAAATTCACAGATCGGCAGGGCCTCTTCTGGGAAAAAACAGTGACATCCGACGTCAATTCTGACTTCGCCAACGTTCTCCTCGAGAAGTTTCAAATTTAAGAGGCACTTGGAACCCCACGAATGGTTGAATTTATGAAAAGTTACGTTTTCCTTTCGAAACCCTATCGCTTCGTGCACTGAAAAACAGGTTTGCAGCGCCTCTTCTGAAAAACGATCGACGCATCCGACATTCTTTCCGACTGTAGGCATGATCTAAACGTGAAGATCTAAGGTGTTACATTGCCACCTTACCAAACTTTCACTTCACAAAAAGTGGTGTCTCTTCGAGGGAACTCTATTCCCATGGCGAGTGCTCTTAAATGTTCCACGAAAGTTAGATCGAACCCTCTTCATTGGCGTAACTTCAACGCAATTATCTTTCGCACGACATGTTTTCCTTATGAAAATTGGAAAGCTTTTCACCTTGCTGTTCCTTTATGCCTTCGCTGTTTCATTAAGTACCCTTGGCCTCCATATTGACAGGTCTTTTCGACTCAACCTCTTGCATATGGCCAGCGATGACACGGGTCTACTAGGAGGCTACAACTCTAAGGCACGAATGCACGTTGATAAAACTGAAGTTTTCATGAGTTTTGCACTAGCTAGAACATCAACCTTTCCTATGGGTTTCAGCAAAGTCTTTTAAATGCTTTCAGAATCACGCTTGGCTTAAGATCTGACTTTTCTCACATTTGTGATATGTTACAAATGTATGTATGGTTTATTTCATCAATTTCTCAATTTCTGAAACCTACAATAGCATTCGAAGTCTTAAGACCCCACTAAGTCCAAAGTTTTTTAGTGAATCGTGGTGACAAGGATGGATGACTTAGAAACCGCTCTTAAAGTCGTGTCCCCTTTTGGTGTATCATGCGGTGTTCTGCGCGCCTTATATTCTGATACACATAACCTCAAATTTCTTATATTTTGCAAAAGTTATTGACCACACTTTTCGAGAATGATACCTATAAGTCCTTTTGAACAATATTTGAACACTTGCAACTATGATTTCATACCTATTTATATCTACGGCATGTGAGTGGACTCATATGCACCTCCGCTAAAACCTGAAAATATATTCGGACATCGGTTAAAAAATATCTTGAATATAATTACGTGTGGACTTACTTGCACCTCCACTATGGAACAAAGGTTTTTCGAGGAATAGATTGGTGCTAATCGGGGAATAGAAATTCATAATATATTCCCCAGAAATGGACGTGTCACACGCACATGCGTCTACTATCACCATTGGGAGTGAGATCTTGAGTTTAGGCTTGGTGAGAACACGCGAGACAACACTAAGTACTTTCAGACGTGTTCCCAAAGTGACCAAAAACCGTTCGATTGGCAATCGAACGGTTTTTGGTCGTCACTTTGGTCTCTGGAATTCACGGCCGTGAATATTAAATTAACGGCCGTGTGCACGTCTACCCCACACTGTTTGCGAGTAAATTAGATTAGGAAAACATTTTTCCAACGTTCGCAACGCACATAGATATATCATTTAGACTCCTAGGAAGTTTTTGAGCTCTTGATTGAGCCGATCCGTGGCCGCATCAGCTCAGTTTGCAGTCGCGACTGCGAGCTAAGCTGGTCGGCCCTTATAACTTCCATGCACATCGCATAAAAACTCAAACAGCGGAGGGGTTCTCGTGCGTTCTAGCGCACGATACTTGGTACCAATATTGCTAACAACAATACTGGTGCACCCTCAAACGCACAACCTCTGATGTAAGCTATGCGCAAAACGCGTGCTGCACATCATGGGTTTGGGTAAACCGCAAACCCAAACCCAAACATGCCAAACAGCAAAGGGCTTCCCGTGAGTTCCAGCGCACGTGACTTTGCAAAATTATTAGTAAGATATATATCTTTTAGTTGCCAAAGGCCCAAGGCCTCAAAAGCCTTGTGCACGAAGCCATCAATTTATTTCTTTGGCAGATTTATTGGGTTGGTGTTCGAGTTTACCCAAACCCAATACATGCCAAACTGAAGAGTAATCCCCGTGCGTTATAGCGCGCGAAACTATGCACCCATATTTACAAGACATATATATTTCAGTTCTCAGAAGCTCAAGGCCTGAGATAACTTGTTGGCAAAACCATCAATTTATTTCTTTGGCAGATCTATTGGGCTTGGGTTCGAATGTTTCCAAACCCAATACATGCTAAACAACAAACGGCTTCCCGTGCGTTCTAGCGCACGCAACTGCGTAGAAATATTGCCAAGATATGTATCTTTGATATATTCGAAGCACAATGTCTAAGAAAGTCTGTGCGCAAAATGGTTTAACTATTTCTTTGACACAGATTTTAGCGTGCTATTCAAACTCATAAATCTGGGTCAAAGAAATAATATGTCAACTTCGCGCACAAGCTATCGCAAACCTTGCACTTCAGAAATGTGAAATATATACATCTGATCAATATATTTTGCAAAGTTACGTGCGCTTGAACTCACGGGAAGCCCTTCGCTGTTTGGCATGTTTGGGTTTGGGTTTCAAACCCAAAAGGCATCATGCCAGCACGCGGCCATCTTTAATATAGTCAACGGCTTGCCATATGCTCTTGAGGGTGCACTGATATTGCTATGAACAATATCACTGCCAAGTTTCGTGAGAAGATTCTCACGAAAACCCCTATTATGCAAAGCCGCAAGTGGTTGAAACCATCTCACACCGCACCAACTTAGCTTGCAGTCGCGACTGAATGCTAAGCTGATGCGGTTGCGGATGGGGCCAATCGATAGCTCAAACGAAAGGTATTCACCTGATGAATACAAACGCTTTAGAATCGAATGGTGGAAAAAATTATGCTCCATGCTACATGCAATAAATTGTTTACAAGAAGGGGGTGTGCCAGACGCAAAATATTGCACACGCTGAACCTCCGCGGTGCACACGAGCGGTGGACACCTACAGTAGTGATAGTTCATAATTGATAGTACAAACGATAGATGGCATGTGACATATAATATATTCCCCAGAAATGGTCAGAATTTGTATTCCCCATTTAGCACCAATCTATTCCCCGAAAAATAGCCTACCCTCCACTATAAGCTAATACGCGACTCATGTATTCGCTAAAATGCCCCTCCTCTATACTAAGCCAACATCACGCTCACACATGACCTCAAGTTGATTACATATCGCTTTTGGAAAAATTTGATGACATCACTTTTTATGCACCTCCAAAGGCATAGCGAAGGTTCAAACAAATGTGTGTCAACAGCATTTGTCCATGACCGTGTCATGTCAACAACAGTTACATGCCACGGACAAACGGCCAAGTACTGAATCGGAGTTATGTGAAAGCCATGCTCTGGTTCTGTTCATTGCCAGTATCATTTGTATGTAAGCTGACCAACGGAGTCCTGTAAAATTCCGCTAAGAATTTGTTATATATCATGCACATGCACATCACCCGACTACCGAGACAGTGCAACATATTTAATACGTGTTAGCATCAGTATTGATAATGCAGATTTCAGATACGGTCTATTGCATATTACGCCATAATTTACTGAGATTGGGTGCGCCTCGTCGCCATAATTTCACGCTGCGCACATGGCGATCCGCATACCGTGTCCACTTTATTGATTTTTATTCCTGAATCCGGGTGCAATAAACTTGGGACAAAAGTTTGTTGATTGGCTGAAAACAATTAAATATTTAAAGTTTTTTCTTTGTTCTTTTAGTGCGGAGCCTGCCTACCAATTATTTAATTAATGGACTTTGTTTTTTTTAATACTGACCATTTGTTGAAATATTTAATTATTTCCACTTTTAAGGCCGATGGGCTATTCATTTGCAGAGGACACACATGAAATGATTTTGCCACCACTTTCAAAGTCATTGACCCACCTTCGGGGATCTTTGTCATAGTCGCGCGAAGCTGCGAGACGCTCGCCCAACTCCACATTCGTGCATTCGACCAAAAGGAGATTGCGGCTATCAACGAATGACAACTTTCTACGGCGGCCAGCGCGCTTCTTGTTGAGGTGGCGCAAAACTTTCTCCAAGAAAAGTAGAAGTCTGTCCTCAACGGAGACCTTGGGATCGGGACGAGTTACAACAGGGTCGTTGTTCACTGCAGTGGGAGGGACACCGCGCTTCACACCGAAGCTCATGAGTGACGCCTGTTGACGCTTGTCTAACGAACGGCGCATCTTGGCCATGTCACCCAGGGTCGTCTTCCCACATTTACACGCGACAGGGCTGCATTTACACAAGATACACACCGCCGAGTCCCCCATTAAATTATGATATTGATACAGTCCCGAGTCCGCCGGCGTGTGGTGGTGTGCAGTGAGAGCGATTGTGACGGGTCGGGAATTGTTTTGCCAGTTTGTCATAGTTGTTTGTTGTTGGCAGCATTCGGCGACATTCGAAGTAATTACTGCCTTGTTGTTTGTTCTTTTAGCGGCGGGACTGTCGATTAATTAATTAATTAATCGACTTTGTTTTTTTTTCACCACCGGGAATCGAGCAAATCAATTAATTGTTTGTTATTTTTTTACAAAGGTCGTTTTGGGGCGAAATAATTATTCAATTTTAAAATCAATAAAGTAGACACGGTACATCAATCTCAACGCCATACGACGTCGCGTCCGTGAATCACCGCTCCCCCTTGTATGCCTCGCCCGCGCCGGGTAAAGCGTCGCGTATGTATATGCCTTATACGCCATGTAGATGTAAGCGTCGCGGTCCGTGTTTCGACTATCAGATGCCTTCGTTGCTTGGCGTGCATGCCAGTCGCTTTGTAGTAAGCCAGAGAGCAAGTAAATTGATCTTATGCCTTTATACACAAATATATCTTTTGATTTAAGTTTGCTGACCTCAGATTCACAGTCATTATATATGTTCCCGCACCGAGAATATAGCGGCACTGACTCGTGACTGTGTCACATTCTTACAGACGAAAGACGTTGACGGAAATCTCATGTGACAACAATTCGACGTCACAGAGGCTAGAAGTCATCACTCCTTGCAATCATCGATGCTGCACGGAACGTAGCAGAATTATCTGATTGATGTTATCAAAATATTATTCAGTCCGAAAACAGGGATTAAGCTCACACCCGACTTTGCAAACTCGTTCAAGTTATTCAAGTTACATCAAACCGAAACTCTTCCATCAATAACCCATGTTCGTTAACCCTGCAACATTTAGAGAAATCATCCCCAATCTGTGGATACCCCTTTATGATACATGGATCAACTTCCCATACTACTTCCTGAAGCTGAGAGATACATGTGACATCTACAAATTAGTATGTACAATACTTCTCAAGTACGTAATAGCAAACACTTTTTGGCTCAGTGTGTGGTCTAAGTCTAGGAAGCTTGTTCACAGCCTGTTCCCTGAATAGACTGGAAAAAAGATCTGACGCCGTTCACCAAAATCGGAAAACTCATTTTCCTTCTAACAGCTTGTATAAAACAGTACCAGACTCTCCTGCTGGAGATAAAACCGGCACAGAGGAAACTGCGGGATCCCTACTTAAAGTATGGTACGGAGCTGGGGCTTTAAATTAAAAGGAGGCAAAATCCATACAACATATATATATATATATATTTGCGAGAGCCTGTCAGAGCTTCATTCCTGCAAGCAACACAGACAATAGCCGAGGTTCGTCACATCGCTTTAAGACTCTCTCCACCACAGTTTGTTCCAAGCAGTCCCTACAAGAAACTGACTCCCGGGCATTCAGCAATTTTTCTCCTGTGCAAAGATGATAAAATATCAGAAGGTTCTTTGGAACCCTCCCTTTGCTCAAGGTCACTGCTTTCCAGGGGCATCTCTATATGAGTAACACGAGAGCATGACCGAGCCTGTGTACACACCGGACTCTCCTGCCTGTACATCTTCCCTATCCCCTCAAAAAAGTGGAAGCCAAAGAAACGAAGAGATGAGAGTCAAAATACGCTAGGTGTTAGCAGCCCTGATCCCAACCGCCGACTAAATGACCAAGCCCAAAGACGGAACGTGCATGACGCAGCAGTGCGTCCCTGAATGAGCTATCCGTGTGTGACATGTGGCAAGAGGGAAAGCTCAAGAGCCTACCACACTTGCCCACAACGTGTGTGACCCGTGGCAAGAGAGAAAGCTCACGAGTCTTTCACACATGCCCACAACGTAAGTGACATGCGGCAAGAGGGAAAGCTCAAGAGTCTACCACACTTGCCCACAACGTGTGTGACATGCGGCAAAAGGAAAAGCTCAAGAGTCTACCACACTTGCGTGGCACATGGCGTCATGAAGGAGAAACGCAGCACGTTGCGTTGTGATGAGGAGCTGCACATGGCCGGCCTCAACACTTCTCTGCATGAATTGTAACATACAGTGTCTCCCACAAAGTAGACTATACTTCTACAGTATGTTGGTGTTGGACAGGCATCAACATAGACAACGCCATGACAAACTCTACACGTGATAGGGCAATCCGTCGCCAAGACACACACCAACTGAACCTAGCCGACAAACAACCCGCAGAAGGAAATAAGTACATATTAGCGCAGCGGGGCTACGACGAAGTACCGCACACACTTGGGTGACAATATGGCTCACAGGGATGAATCACGAGCACGATGCATACAATGAGAGACATGCCGAACACCTTCAGAACGTCACAAGATTCCTGCCTTGTCCCATACCACGAGATATGCAGAACACCATGACTGAAAGCTGAATTTGCATGTAGGCACGAAATCGCAACCCTTTACTCCTCAGTTCAGTGGCACTCTCAGATATTGTATCCCCCGTCCTCAGGTGCGTTCACCAAAGAGATCAGTTTGCCAGGTGACTCGCACACCTGAGGCTGAATACTGCCGCACGTGCTACACAACAGAAGTGTTGGACGACCCGAGCACGATGCACACACCGAAAGGCGTGAGGCATACCAACTAAAGTGAGGCTGACCATCGACCCAAAGAAGGATAGCACTCAAACATAGACGCATGCAGTCCGAAAGTACACATGTCAACATAGAAACATCAACACAATCAGCAAATAGCACATGCAGTCCGCGGCCTTCAAGCGCCTCTGGCTGCACGCCGCGTGGAGAGAGGGCATACTGAAGCGTTTGCTCGGTGAGAAACAGTGGAGGCAGCGGGGTTTCACCTGGAACTTGCTGCCAACTTTACAGTATGCTTCATGCTTCTGGAACTCCTCGTCCAAGGCTTCCTTGTTGTAATCAGACTTGGAAGTCTGGGCCTGCGCAGGGGGCCTCCAAGGAACTCAGTCTGGGCCTGCGCAGGGGGCCTCCAAGAGACTCAGTCTGGGCCTGTGCAGGGGGCCTCCAAGAGACTCAGTCTGGGCCTGTGCAGGGCCTCCCAAGAGACTCAGTCTGGGCCTGCTAGGCCTCCAGAGACCTGAGTCTGGGCCTGTGCAGGGGGCCTCAAGAGACTCGAGCTCCAAGAGACTCAGTCTGGGCCTGTGCAGGGGGGCCTCCAAGAGACTCAGTCTGGGCCTGCGCAGGGGGCTTCCAAGGAACTAGAGATGATCAAGGAGCAAGCGAACAAGTAGCGAACAAAGGAGAGCTCAGGCAAAATGGGCTCCCGAGCTGAGGAGAAAGAAAGCGTCGAGTCTGGGGGCTCCTCTGGGTGTGCCCATGCGAACTCTCCCGAATAACCGAGCTGAGTTGAAATTATGGAGACTCACATCTTGAATACGCTTGAGCAACTGCTGATTCTCTTCTGCAATCCGCTGCAGCTCGGCTTTCCTTGCGGGGTTACTATCTTTCATGGTCATGTCCGAACTGCAGACCACGAATGAAAGGGCTTAGACTGCCGACGGTGTGGGACGCTAGCAAGCATGAGGTCCGCAAAGTCCATCCTAGCAGTTGGGTTGAACAGCACATCACCACTGTGTGTTCCCTTCACACCGAAGCGTATTTTGAAGGCTTTTCACACAATCAAAGTAGAAGCCGGTTACCCAAACACCACATAAACACCACGCCGTGACAGGGTCTTGGAAGAGAAAACAGGAAGGAGTGGTAGCAGAGCCGAGGCTATGTTTTCACACGTTGAGCGAGATTGCTGGGGGTGTTTCAGGGCATAAGGTCATGAACCTGAAGCCGTTAAAGTGCAAAACAGAGGTCGGAAGAACAGGCACGACGTAGCTGCGGTGCAAAACAGAGGTCGGAAGAACAGGCACGACGTAGCTGCGGGTGACAGAGGTCGGAAGAACAGGCACGACGTAGCTGCGGGTGAGCTATCGCAGAAGATATGGAGTGTGACTTGAGGAACTGGACATGCGGAGGGGCACGGGTCCAAAGATTCACCGAGGAGCTGCGCCCTTCTCGAGCGCCTTGGCCTTGTCGGGTTCCTTCCGCGACGCTATGCGAGACAACTTGTCCAGCAGGATACCATTCTCACGTTCGATTTCGGTTAGCCGGTCTGTGAAAAACGGAACACCCTGGTCTCCATATCGGGGAACGAGAGCAAGGACACAGCTACGGGCTTCAAGAAACAGCATGCAAGGCTATCGGGCTAATGGTTTCAGCGGGACGCGCTTACCGTCCTCCTGCTGTTGTTTCTTCAGGTTGTATTTCATGTGTTCGTATGAAGGTGGCGGTTTGTTGTCGACAGTCGGCTTCATTTTGTCTATCCTCTTTTTCATCATAGCGTCTTGCCGCTGTCATCGCAACCACTCCGCGTCAAGAACGTCACTTTTACGTGTTAAGGGCCATACGGCGCACACAGTGCATCAGGCGTGACAGGATTTTGCGCACCTCCTGCATCTTCTTCTCGACCAGCCCCATAGCGAAAGCTCTGTAGCGAGTTTGCCACAAAGGTAGATCCTGAGGTCAAGGTCCACAGGCTTGCCGTAAGAGAACATAAGAACCACAAAATAAAAAACTAGAATAAAACCCGAGAGATAATGTATTTTCTTCAAACGACTTGGCCCTTTCGTCGACGCTGCTGAGGACAGACTTTTACAGGCACAGTAGGCTGCAAGGGACGGCACGACGCAACGTCTCCCCACAAAGAGAAAAACGACATTCCCAAAAGTGCCCGGGCTAGCGGCATTTTATTCACACACACACATACATAGGCGTCGCTGTAAAGTGAAATCTTGCACAGTGCTAAACTGCTTGTGCCAATGTTCTCTAAGTTGAAAACACGAAGTGAAAGTGCGCCGGTTGACTATCCTCAGAAAAAATACAGAGTGCGACGCGTGAAGGGACGCACTGTAGTATCTAAAACCGGGTCTTTCCACCTGGCACCAGACGGAACTTGTGGATTTGCAGAGTTGAAAACTCTCTTGCGCCTGTGCTGAAGGGACTAAGAGACGAGGTAAGCTACTCGAGAGGTTGACTGCACTGCAATTCCAACCCCGAACGGAAGGCTCTTGATCGACAGAAGCTCTGCTGTTGATCGCAGAAAAATGTGTTTGGTTTGATCTCACCAAGTGGCATAAAATACTGGTAAAAGGGAGAAATTTTCGGGGAGAAGGGGAGAAGGGGAGAAAGGGGGGGGAGGGGAGAAAGAAGTGAAAGGGGGGGGAGGGGGGAAAAGGGGGGAGAAAAGGGGGAAGAAAAGGGGGGAGAAAAGGAGAAAAGGGGGAGAAGGGGAGAAAAAGGGGAGAAAAAGGGGAGAAAAGGGGAGAAGGGGGGAGGGAGAGAACGCATGGGGGAAGCCGACTTCCCACGGACCGTATGGGCGGGGACTCCAGCTCCTCCTAGTTCCTCCTAGTTTCTTGCTCTGAGTGGCCGTGTCATCTTGTCATATGTCACCGCTCCGACCGACCGACTGTGCACAGATAAAACCCCTAAGCTATTTTATCTTATGCATCTTAGACTTTCGGAGCTTGTGCCGTCACCGCCTGTTCATATCTGACCCGAATATATATATGCCCGCCCGCGATATTGATGGAGACGAACCTGAAATATGTATGTAATATATATTCAAGTCGGACTCCAAAAAGACATTCGGACACTCGCAGATACACACGAAGACTAAGATGAGATAATAAAATAACTTAGGCGCGGTTTTATTATCTGTGCAAACGGTGAAAAGCTGATTGTCGACGTGGCACCTCATGGCGAGGGGTGACAGAAGAGGTTGTTGGAATCTGTATAGGCAGCCTTGACAGGCAGGCCCCTATGACAGACCCCTAGGACCAACACTGGACCGCTGACTGATCTATAGGTTCGTGCTGTGACACACGCTGTGTCACAGGTAGGCTAGTATCCGAGACCGTCGCGAGACCGTTCCGGGTATATCTAGCTTAGGGTTTATTATCTTATGAGAGAGTTTATCCACACAGTTCGGGACCCTCTGATATCTAGTGAACTAGGATATTCCGGTAGGTCGTGGCCCCATCCACGCTTTATTCCACTTGCTAGTTGGCCATGATTGGCTAAACGGCCGCTCGGAGAGGTGGTGCGCGTTTGCGCGTTTGGGCATCAGTGGGAAATTATGAGATGAGCAGCTTGCGGTGAGCGACTTGAGCCGCAGCTATGGGGTACCGGCTTGGATCGGGTTTCGTCGACGCAATGTTCATTCACGGTTTTCTGCTAGTCTTGATGCCGCTGGCTGCCGATTTTTGGGCTGGTGACCTTGGCACCTTTGACCTCGACGACATCTTCCTTTGCCCCTCGCTCGCATGGCTCGACCGCTCGTTCCGTATCTGTGACGTCGACCCTACCCAAACGTGCTAGCTACAGCGTACCGCCTCCCCTCAGGCTTATCTAGAGATGGGAGTCACAACGAGATCCAAGAAGTCCCTCACGAGGGACAGCGACATCGACGCCTCTCTGAGGTTGATCGACGGGGTACGGAACACGCCAACGGCAGCTACGCCTTCTGTTCCTACCCCCAACCCTGCTGCTGAAATCTGTATAGGCAGCCCTGACTGGGAGTCCCGGTGCAGGCCCCTATGACAGACTCCTAGGACCAACACTGGACTGCTGACTGATCTATAGGTTCGTGCTGTGACACACGCTGTGTCACAGGTAGGCTAGACTCCGAAACCGTCCGAGACCGTTCCGGGTATATCTAGCTTAGGGTTTATTTATCTTATGAGTTTATCCACACAGTTCGGGAGTTTCTGATATCTAGTGAACTAGGATATTCCAGTAGGTCGTGGCCCCATCCACGCTTTTATTCCACTTGCTGATTTGGCCATGATTGGCTAAACGGCCGCTTGGAGAGGTGGTGCGCGCATGCGCGTTTGGGTGCGACTAGGAATTATGGTATGATTTGTTTGCGGTAAGCAACTGTGAGTGGCGGCCATGGGGACCGCGCCTCGTTACGGACTAGTCTTAGCAAAGTTCGGATCCAGTTTTGCACCAGCACTGGCCCTGCTGGTTACTGTTTTCTGGGCTGGTGTTCGCGACACCTTCGACTTCGACGACATCTTCGAGTGCCCCTCGCCGCTCCGCTCTCTCAGCTTCTCTCCGCTGCTGACCATTACCATTTTTCCGCTACCACACCCAACCGCACGACTGCGTACCACCTCCCCTCTGGCTTTTCAGAGTATGGGTATGTTGACCCGAGCGAAGAAGTCCCTGGACAGGGACAGTGACATCGACGCCTCGCTGAGGCTATTAGACGGAGTTCGGAACAGTCCGACGGTGCGTACGCCAACTGTTCCGAACCCCGCTCCGAATTCAAACGAAGATGCAGACGTGGCGACCAGGAAGTACTTGCAGGAGCAGAGCAAGCTGGTTGACGACGTCTACAAAACGCGGCTGCACCGCCAATGGGCCAAGGGTGTCCGAGAGGATGTCCTTGGGGACAAGAAGCACCACTTCCGCGGTACGGACGACGCTGGCCTCCTCTCCGAGCTGGTGGTGCAGCTGCGTACAGAGTTTCATTCCGCTGGGCTGGAGTTGGCATCCTTTGACCTCGACAACCCTCTGGCTTGTGTGGTGACCAAGGTCAACGGCTTGCTCTTCGACGTTTTGGCTCTGGTTATCGAGAAGCACAGCAACGCCTACGTCTGGTT
This sequence comes from Cymbomonas tetramitiformis, assembly GCA_001247695.2. Classification (NCBI taxonomy): domain Eukaryota; kingdom Viridiplantae; phylum Chlorophyta; class Pyramimonadophyceae; order Pyramimonadales; family Pyramimonadaceae; genus Cymbomonas; species Cymbomonas tetramitiformis. The sequence goes on from LGRX02001941.1 coordinate 24,245, forward strand.
GACTGGCACCGACGCCTCGTCTGACCGTGATGGACGGCGAGCCCTGGTGGACATCATCAAGGGCTGTGTACCTGTGGCGCTACGTGAATCGCACCAGGAGGAGCACGCCGCGTTGCGTTATCCCGCAGACACTGACCCGCAGCCCATCTTGGCTCGGGAACAGCGTCTGGTGCGGGATAACAAAGCTACGGACTGGACACCCACCGAGGAGACCAGGAAGCTCTCCATGTACAACCGGCTGGACCCGGTGTTTTACACCGCGGTCAAGGTGCGGTACCCTCTCGCGGCCGATCTCGCGCACGTATCCTTGGCGTCTCTCCGCTCCCTTGTGGTGGAGATATATCAGGCTTGGGCGCAGACGGGGGCGGGGAAGACAGTCTCGGGCAAGAGCGGCATCTCCGCGCAGCTCTCCAGCACCGAGTACGGCGCCCTCCTCAACAAGATCAACGAGCTCCAGGATTTGCTGCGGCAACAGCGCGGGACGGATGCGCCACCGGCGCAGCAGCAGCGGCAGCAGCCGCAGCGGCGGCAGCGGCAGCAGCAGCAGCGCGGTACGCAGCGGGGGTTCCGTGTCGGCACGCACCCGTTGCCTCCGGTCGGTTTTGACCGTGACGATCGGAAGGCGAAGCCTTTTTGCGGGAAATGCAAGAAGGCGGGGGAAGGTGAGCAGTACCATTTCTACCGCGACTGTCCGTTGGGCGGGCGTCAGCATCCCCCGCACTCGGCCGCGGCATTCTGCATTCCCATCGACGAGGAGGACGCGGAGGGGGTGCGTGCATTGGCCATGTGTGCCCTGTTCCAACAGGCGGCGGACGATGGGGCCGAGGCTTTTGCCACTGCGGCATCTACGTACGGGCCGCCTGCGGTGCTCTGTGCGGGTGCGGTGGGCGGGATCGACGTGTCCGCCTACGGCTTCACGGTGGAGCCGCAGCAGCCTGCTGACGAGCCTGCAGGTGGCGACATCCATCAGCGGCTGGACGATCTCGCCGCGGAGGTCCATGCCGCGGCGAACTGTAAGGTGCACTACACTCACGCATCCTTCCCACCACGGGCGGTTCTCGAGCCGCATGCATCGGCTCTGGTGTGCGGCCCCGCGGCAGCGGGGAACATGCCGGAGGAGCAGGTTCCGGCAGGTGGTGCGGCGGCATTGGCATCCGCCGTGCCGGCCCCTGCTATACCTGTCTCGCAGGAGGAGGATGTGGAGCCCGTGCCGCTTCAATCGGCGCGGGTGACTGCCACGACGGACGGTGAGTTCCCTGGGTTCGTTCAGACGGTCAACCACGCCGCCATCGCGCCGGTTGACCTCGCCGGCTACGACACCGACGACTACGAGGACTTTGCCGACGGCAGCTTCCGGCTGAAGCCGCGGGGTTCGCCTCCGTCGGCCAATCATGCTTCCGGACCGCCCGTGGACGGGCAGAGGACCTACGGTTGTGGGAAGCCGCCCTGGGGCTTTCCTGCCACGGTTGGACCATGGGGAATTCCTTTCTTCCTTTCACTCGTTCTTTGCATCTCGATCATGGGGGTGGCAGCCGTGCCCGATGCTCAGTCGGCTGTGGGATTGCCTTCGCCTGGTGGTGATCTCGATTGGGAAACTCCGTCAATTTTCTCCACGAATGAATTTGTTGGATCCGTGATCCCGGCTCAGGGTTTCTTTGTGGCTGTCAATGTGCCACCGCTTGAGCCGCCTGAGCCCCCTGACATCTTTCAGGATCTTGCTCAGGCAGATTTGAGCTTCGACATGGCCTTCTTCTACGGTGTGGCTCTACAGGAGAGAGGTCCTTTCGGGGACCCTCCCTTCGGGTCCGACTTGATTGAGACCACAGCTGGCTACTTTGGTGCTGTCGATTGACTTCTTGTTCACTCTGGATGCACACCAACATGGTGGTGTGCGGAACTCCAGTGACTTCAACGACTTTTATGGTTTATGCTTTTCTTTTTGACATCTACAAGTTACATTCTGGCTTGCTAGCTCGGTGCTTTTCAGTTGTTTAGCGGGTGCACAATGCCCGTAGGTTTCTGCACTTGTGCTAGCTAGAGGGTTTCCAATTTGTGTTTCAGAATTGCACAGTTGGATTAGCAGTTAGGTCTGTCAACCTGGCTCCTGCCCTAACTTATCTTACATTATCTGACTCTCCTAGACAGTCACCACCCACAGTGCTGGGGTGGTGTGCTGAAATCTGTATAGGCAGCCCTGACTGGGAGTCCCGGTCAGGCCCCTATGACAGACTCCTAGGCCAACACTGGACTGCTGACTGATCTATAGGTTCGTGCTGTGACACACGCTGTGTCACAGGTAGGCTAGACTCCGAAACCGTCCGAGACCGTTCCGGGTATATCTAGCTTAGGGTTTATTTATCTTATGAGTTTATCCACACAGTTCGGGAGTTTCTGATATCTAGTGAACTAGGATATTCCAGTACCTGCATCGAACGAGGACGCGGACGTGGCCGTCAGACGTTACTTGCAGGAACAATGCAAGCTGGTGGACGAGATTTACAAGGCACGTCTCCACCGGGCTTGGGCCAAGAGTATCCGTGAGGATATTCTTGGTGACAAGAAACATCATTTTCGCGGTACGGACGACGCTGGCCTTCTGTCCGACCTGGTGGTGCAGCTACGTACAGAGTTTCAGTCGGCTGGGCTGGAGCCGTGTGCCTTTGACCTCGACGACCCTCTGGCTCCGGTGGTCGACCGGGTGAATGGTCTTTTGTACGACGTTCTGGCTCTCGTGGTGGAGAAGCACAGCAACGCCTACGTCTGGCTCACTGGTACGGATTCTTCGACTGACCGAGATGGACGGCGAGCTCTGGTCGACGTTGTCAAGCCGTGTACCGGTGGCACTGCGGGAGTCGCGGCAGGAGGAGCACGCCGCGTTACGTTATCCCGCAAACGTTGACCCGCAGCCGATTTTGGCTAAGGAACAACGTTTGGTGCGGGATAACAGAGCGTCTGACTGGACACCGACGGAGGCTACCAGAAAATTAAGCCTCTACACCCGACTCGACCCCGTGTTCTACGCTGCGGTGAAGGTCCGCTATCCCATGCCACCCATGGCCGCTGACTTGACCCGCGTGTCGCTGGTTTCGCTCCGGTCCATGATTGTGGAAATTTACCAGGCTTGGGCGCAGACGGACGGGGGGAAAGCAGCTTCTGGCGCGGACGGCATCTCCGCGCACCTTTCCAGCAGCGAGTACGACGCCCTTCTTCAGAAGATCACGGAGCTGAAGGAGCTCGTGCAGCGGCAACACGGTGAGGCCGCTCCCGTGGTGCGGCACCGGCGGGAGCGGGTACAGCAGCGGCAGCAGCAGCAGCGGGCGCAGCAGCCGCGGGGATTCCGTGTGGGGACCCACAAGGCCCCGCCAGTGGGGTTCGACCGCGCGACGATCAACGAGCGAAACCGTTCTGCGGTAGGTGCAAAAAGGCAGGAAAAGGTGAGGCGTATCACTTTTACCGCGACTGCCCGTTGGGCGGGCGCCAACACCCGCCCACCTCTGCCGCGGCATTCCGCGTTTCCATCGACGAGGAGGACGCAGAGGGGGTGCACGCACTCGCCGTGTGCGTTGTTCCAGCAGGCAGCGGATGACGGGGCGGAGTCCTTCGCGCGTGCGGCAGCCGCGTACGGGCCGCCCGCGGTGCTTTGTGCGATAGCCTCTCATTTGTGTCGCGAGGTCTTTTTATTTGTCGTGTCGCAAAAAGATTCGTTTATATTAACGACGCTTCGCAGCTTTTTCAGAAATATGCTGTTTTTCATTTCGTTTCCCTTAAAGGAGCGAAACAGGTTTCCTGGAAAAAAAGTGGCATCGTACACACCGCACCGCAGGAGATGTCCCTCAAAAATTATGCCGTTGGAAATTTTCCAAAATATTTCTGCCCATGTCAGCAGTCCTACCCCGGATTGTGTCGAGCGCTCGCGCTTTACCGGCCAATCATGATACGATAGCATCTCAGCAGTCCTACCCCGGATTCTTTCGACCGATCGGTCGTAACCGACAACGAGAGAAACGTTTAACAATTCAAAATTATACCACGAAGATATATATGCTGTTTTTCATCCATGTCAGCAGTCCTACCATGATTGTGTCGAGCGCTCGCGCTTTACCGGCCAATCATGATACGATAGCATCTCAGCAGTCCTACCCCGGATTCTTTCGACCGATCGTTCGTAACCGACAACGAGAGACACGGGTAACAATTCCATATTTTACCCCGAAGATATGCGGAATTTCCAATTATTTACGCATCTCGTCATTCAAGATCATCTCACCACTCCTATCGGCGGCGCGGCCCGGACAAAAGTGGATATGGTATGATCCTGGTCGGCAACGTTTTCATTTTTCTCCAAGCTCTTATCTTGCGCCTACCTGCTCGCTGTCTCAGCGCGCGGCTTGTGTTTTTGTTTGATTAATGATTTTTGCGCGCTACTTTTCTTTAGCGATATTTCATATTGACCATATTTTCGTGTGCATGCGTGGAACCCGGCGGGGGGGCGTTCCTGCGATGTTCTCACATGAGCCGCATCCCACCAGCAGCCCGTCCTGCGATATATGGATGATTGGAGGCCGTCGGGCGTGTTTGCGCATCCCGCCTGACGGTTTGGGTTCGATTTCCAAGAGGAATTCTTCCTTCCTGAGCAGCGCTAGGTTTTTTTGCAGGTTTATGCTGTGCCTTTTCTGAAGACGCCAGCAACGGCCATAGTGTATAATTCATGCTGTGCCTTTTCTGAAGCCGCCAGCAACGTTCCTGGCGGCATCTTTCCCTCTGGCCCTACTAAGCTGAAGGGGTGCTTGGAGACCGGCGGGATTCTCCGACGGGTTGGGTTCGATTCCCAACGTCTTTACTAACCAGCGTTTCGTTTTTTGCAGGTTTTGTTTTTTACGCCGAGCATCTTTTTATGCCGCCAGCAGAGTGCTGGCGGCATCCTGTGACTTCCAGCTCTGTTTAGGTTTCGCCGATTATTGATGTTCAGAATTTTAGATTTCCCACCCACTGTTCCGCTGCTGTTTTCAAAACGTCTATTTTGTACGTAGACGCCCACCCGAGGTTGAAATGCGGACAGCAGTTGGCTGTCGGTATTGGGTTCGATCCCCAACGTCCTGACTGATTCGCTGTTCGTGTGTTGCAGGAAACGTTTTGGTTCTGAAGATTTTGGAACGTGCGCTGTGCTCTAGTTTCCTAGTTTAGATTTTCATATCGCCCTCGGGTAGTTGAATCCTTGTATTAGAAACTAGCAACCTAGTAGTAATAAGTAATTATGCTAATATTTTTTAAGAGAGTAATCGGTTTTTCTCTTTGTATCTTTATCCATCTGAAATGCTTGCTTGCTTGCTACTCATGTATGCCTCGTGCTATATGAATGTCCCCAAGTGATCGTATAATACACCTGTGTTTTATGTAATATTCGCGGTACTACTCGTTCAGTAATTTTGTTTTTCAAGTCATAATCGCGGTACTATTCGTTTGTGTTCCCCCTAGCTTAATTTCATTTTCGGAAATTTTCTGTGAATTTTCACGACAAAAATGAGCGTTGCGCTCATGTTTGTCGCAGGTGCGACAGAAATGAGCGCAACGCTCATTTCTGTCGCACGGTATAATTACAGTTTTGTCGCACGGTGCGACAAAAAAAAAAGACCTCGCGACAAAAATGAAGTGCTACCGCTTTGTGCGGGAGCGGTCGGCGGCATCGACGTGTCCGCCTACGGCTTCACAGTGGAGCAACCGCCGGCTTCCGATGGGGATGACATTCTCCGCCGACTCGACGATCTTGCCGCGGAGGTTCACTCCGCGGCCAACCCGCAGGTACATTACACTCACGCATCTTTCCCGCCTCCTGACGGCATCGAGCAGCAGGCTTCGGCTTTGGTGTGCGAACCCGCCGCAGCGGGGGCCACACGAGAGGAGCAAGTTCCGGCAGGTGGTGCGGCGGCATCGGCATCCGCCGTGCCGGCCCCCTGCTGCTATGCCTGTCTCGCAGGAAAAGGGTGTGAGGCCCGCGCCACTGCAATCGGCGCGGGTAGCCACCACAACGGACACGGACGGAGAGTTCGCGGGGTTCATTCAGACAGTGAACCACGCCGCTATCGGGCAGGTTGATCTCACGGGTTACGACACGGACGATTACGAGGACCTCGCCGACGGCAGCTTCGTCGTGAAGCCGCGGACTTCGACAATTTCGGCAAATCATTCGTCAACGCCCGCAGCCCAAACACCTCACTCTGGTGGTGCTCTGGGAGATTGGCATGACGGTGCTCCCCGCGACCACGGTTGTGGAAAGCCTCCGTGGGGCTTTCCCGCCCACGCGGGCTTATGGGGGATGCCATTTTTACTTTCCTTCATTCTCTTGATTTCTGTCATGGGAGTCTGTGGGAGCTGCCACCTATACGGTGGCCAATGACATCGACCCTGTGCAGGTATCGGGTCGGCCTGCGCCGCAGCCTGTGCTGTGCAGGGGAGATTTATGCTTGTACGAAGCCGACCTTCTGCAGGTGTCAGATGAGGAGGCACCGCTTGTTCCGGTGCCGTGTGCTATTGCACCTCGTCGCCACCGGCGGGAACAGAGGCGGCAGGGCCTCTATACGGCTCCGGTGCCATGGCATCCCGGGCCGCCGCCGCCTGCCGTGTTATTTGAGGACGGTCCTCCGCCGTCGCCGGCATCGTCTTCAGATGACGAGGCCCCACCGTCGGGCAGCACTTGGCAGCACCCCGGTGCGGTGCAGCCTCCCGTGATCGACGAATCAACATCACCGACTCCGTCAAATTCTGTGGCGAATGATTTTTCAGTGATCGACACCTTACAATTTGGCCGCCCCGTATTGCTCCGCCGTGCTACTGCGGGCTACTACGGTGATCGATGTGGTGAAGGTGCTCCTCTGAGCTTTGACCCCGAGTAGTTATGTTACTGGTTCTGGCAGTACACCACTTGTCTGGTGGTGTGCTGAGATCTACTTTGACCTCAACACGGTCTTCACTTTGGTTTATGGTTTTACTTTGACACCTTCGAATTCTTCAATCTGACTTACTGGCGCAGAGCTTTTCAGTAGTTTAGCAGGACTTGCATTGCCTGTATGTTTTTCTCTTGTGCTGGTTAGAGGGATTCCAATTTGTGTATCAGAATTGCGCAGTTGGATTAGCAGTTAGGGCTTGTCACCCTGGCTTCTGCCCTAGAGGTTTAACATTCTGACTCTCCTAGCCAGTCACCACCCACAGTGCTGGGGTGGTGTGCTGGAATCTGTATAGGCAGCCCTGACAGGCAGGCCCCTATGACAGACCCCTAGGACCAACACTGGACCGCTGACTGATCTATAGGTTCGTGCTGTGGCACACGCTGTGTCACAGGTAGGCTAGTCCCCGAGACCGTTGCGAGACCGTTCCGGGTATATCTAGCTTATCTAGCTTAGGGTTTATTTATCTTAGAGAGTTTATCCACAAAGTTCGGGACCCTCTGATATCTAGTGAACTAGGATATTCCGGTAGAGGTTGCTCTACCCAACCTTATGGGGGTGAGTCAGTCTCCCGTGACACCACGTCATCCCGAAGGTATGAGGTGCCACAACAGGATGCTAAGTCACAAGCACGGAAACCCTAATTGCACACATCACACGAATCAAGGGGTCTTTTTCAACCCAGCTAGTACGGCATCCGCCTGCGCTAATCTTGTGTCGTGCTCTAGGGGCTTATGCCCATGCATGTGCCGTGGGGATTACTACTCCCACGGGGTAGGCTGCTAAAATTACCAAGGCTCCTAATCGGTTTAACCGATATTCCGATATATCGATATATCGGGGGAAAACGGGAAATCGGTATCGATCGATATCATTTTTGTGCACATTTCATCGATAAATCGGTATCGATTCAGTTTAGTATTGGCGGTCTTATGTATTGTATACGGAGAATTGTATATAAAATTCAATAATCGATATGAATCGATATCATCGATTATCGATTGAAAATGTTGAATATCGAAATCGATCGATATGCAAGTTTGAAACCGATTAGGAGCCCTGAAAATTACTAAGCAGGCTAAAGCCGGCGGCGGTGCCCTCAAGGATATGGAGGTGCAACGCCAACGAGACAGTGGAGGTCCAAGGTTTAACCAATGCCTTTGCGGTGCCAGAGCTAAAAACGGCCTGGCACCACCAGAGCGAACGTGTCCTGGCAGAAGGGGCAAGGAGGTGAGAGGCGAGCTGGGAGATTTACGGTGAGGGCAGGTGGCGGCAGGTGTGCCAGGGGGCACGATAGACTGCCAATTACCCCCACGGAAGGGGGATCCGATTCAGATTACCGGCATATTGGGAGAAATATTGATAGGGAATCTGAGATCGTGGATGAAGAATGCAAAATCAGTAAATGTTATCTCTCTGGCAGAATCGTGAACGATAGAAATATTATTAGGAACGATTATGACAGAATCAACGGTGTTGGTACAATACCGTGACAGATGACAATAGAGATGACATTTATGGCGGCGCAGGTTGGGGAAAAACAGGGATTCCTGTGACGAGAGAAACTAGCCGAACAGCCTGTGCTATATAGTGATGAAACACGATTCCCTTGGGAGCTTTGTTACAGAATAAAAATGTTTTCGTAACACGGGCCGTATTGCATAATCACCGGTTGTGATATATATCGATTCGTATCCGATTACTCTGAAACTTCGTATATGCATTTGTATGCCCGTGACAAATTGGTATCAGATGTGGCGAGTGCTGCCTTCAATTATGCTATTCGCGCGGGATAACAACACTCGGCTTTCTTCAGCGTAAGCGACTTCCATGCGCACAGTATGTTCTGGGGGGGAGATGAGCTCTTAGTCATTATTTTCCGTTTGTATATGTCAAACTTATCCATGGAAAAGTATTTTTGACGACTACGAGCCTCTAGAGATCATATATCGTTCAGGACAGGTCCGGCGCTTATTTTCACACTGTGGACGGTCAAACATGTCGTTCATCGGTTTTTGAAAAATATGCTCAGATCGGCAATACAACCCTGCAACGACGTTTAACTATACCTGGACAATATGTATATTGACGGAAATTATCTGGAATGCACGGAAACTCACGGTAGAATGCAGTATGTCGTCTCCTTCAGCTCTTAATACTCAGGGTACGGTATTCGTACGGTGACGTCTAGCAAACGTAAACGGCTTTTCTGGACACAGAATATCATTCTAGTATAGTATTCTTAGCGGTCGGAAACGAAAAACAGCTTCGTGTGTGGCGCACACAAACCCATCCTGCACGGGTCGAGGCTGTCTTCAACGTTAACGACAACACGGTATTCGTACGGTGACGTCTAGCAAACGTAAACGGCTTTTCTGGACACAGAATATCATTCTAGTATAGTATTCTTAGTGGTCGGAAACGAAAAACAGCTTCGTGTGTGGCGCACACAAACCCATCCTGCACGGGTTGGGACTGTTTTCAACGTAACGACAACCTACTGGGTGGTCCGTTCTGTGTTGACGTCGTATATATATATATATATCTGGACTCGGGCTATGAGTGGCACAGACGTGTACACTTATAAGACGTCGGCTGGTATATTCAGGGGCACACCACAGACCAATCCTGCTTATCAAGCCAATGCCGAGATACCCCATCTCGGTTATGGTGCGCCCTCTGGAGCACACTATATGCAACACGGACAGCACACCTCAGCCGTCGGTTCGTCAGGAGTATATATTGGGTTACCTCCGGTAAGCCATTATCCTCACCACCTGCCGGCAGCTTCCCTTGGCACACCGACGGGAGCACAGCCAGTGGCACCATATTCTCAACCTGCTGTTGATCCTGCTGCTGCTGCGCCTTTTTGGGCGCATTCTGAAGCAGGGCACGTTGCACCATCGTCCGGATATCCTGGAGCAGCAGTTTCGGGCGCAGGCATGGGAGCTGCTATTGCCGAACGGTATGTTCGGCAGCCTACAACGGGGCAATATGGTGTGCAGTTCTCTGATCCTGCTGCCTTCGCAGTCCCTATGTATAGGGCATCACCAATGGCAGCAGCTAACTTCCTCCCAGCTGCTGCACCCGGCAGTTTATATCCAGGAGGGCCAATACCACCACCGTGGACGGCGGATCAGCCGGTGCAGTATATGACACCATCGGCTGCACCCACCGATGCAGCGGCGCCATTACCATTACACACCTGGACTGGACATTACCCTTTCAGGAATGTTCAATTCCCAACACCCTATCAGGGTGAAGGCTGGTACACACAGGGCCGACCTCCTTATGGGAACCCGCTGCCTATGCGTGTGGAGTGGGAACACTCACCGTCGTTGCGGCTGGGCGAGGTGCATGCGCACACATTATCTGCGCGTACAACTGATGGCGGAAACGCTACAGATAGTATGCGTGTGGACGGAATGCCGGGGCTGGGCGAGGTGCGTGCGCACACATTATCTGCGCGTACAACTGATGGCGGAAACGCTACAGATAGTATGCGTGTGGACGGAATGCCGGGGCTGGGCGAGGTGCGTGCGCACACATTATCTACGCGTACAACTGATGACGGAAACGCTACAGATAGTGTGCGTGCTGACGGGATGCCGGGAGCAGATGGTGGATCAGCTGCAGCGGAGGAGGACATGAAGGATGCGTCAGCAGTGCGTGCGTCGGAGCTGGGCAACGCCACCTCAGGCGTCTTTATGGTATCAGCTTCGGAGGCGTCCGAGATCAGCGAGGTCCGTTCTGGTGTACCGATGTCACCGCCCGATGTGGAGTCTGATGGGGAAGTTGGACAGCGAGGGCGCACCGAGGTGTTCTACGCGACGCAGTACCCGGACAACGACAGCAATGAATCGTATGCACTGCCGCGTGAGGATGGACATCCTCCACTCAGACGCCGACGTTCGAGGGCTGCATTGGGACCCTACAGCTGGAACCGTCACGATCTTCCTTATCGACATGACTCGAATTCACCGTCGTCATCGAATTCTGAAATGTCGGAGAGATCCAGAGCAAGGAGGGACGCCAAAGCGAGGAAGCGCAGGCTGGCGGAACGCGCAGGTTCGGGCTCGGGCAGTGATCACAGTGTGGCTGGGTCACAGGGGGTGGCGGACCTTACCCAGACCATCAGCGACGCAGTGGTTGCTAAGTTGCAGCAGCTACACTCTGAAAACGCTGGTGGAGAATCTTCTGCTGAAGTATCTCTAGGTCAGACGCCAGGAGCGACGCAGAGCTCGCAATCCTTATCCATACCCGCGGTGGTTGCTAAGACGCAGCAGCCACAGCCTGGAAACGCTGATGGAGAACCTTCTGCCGAAGTATCTCTAGGTCAGACGCCAGGAGCGACGCGGACATCGCAACCACCACCCTCACCTGAGGATAGCTTGTCGCAGATCGCCAGAGTTGAGGAGGCCAGGCGCAAGTCCTCTGAGGGGCTCACGATGGAGGAGGCGATCAAGCTGGGCTTTCTAACTGTGGAGTTTCCCCCGATGAAGGATGACATGAGCAAGCCACAGGGGCTCTCGATGGAATTGGCGACCAAGCTGGGTTTCCTGAGTGAGTCGCACCATGCGGCTGTGGTAACTGAGATGGTGGGAGCCTCGAATCAGGTGTGTGACTCGACTAACCCTAAATCGGGGACGCAGCGGGCGGAAGGACGTGTGGCCAAGGTCTCGTTCGAGATGGACAACCATGCAGATCCTCCTCCTAGTAGAAGACCTTACCAGATGTCGGTGGAGGAGCTTCGAAAATTGCGTGAGAGTATTGACCCTGTACATTCTGACTCACAATCAGGTGTAGCATGTCGACAGTTGGCCAGGATGCGGCGGTCTTCCCTCGCCACCATCGTCATTGATGGAAGTGATTCCTCTCCAGCGGTGGCGAATGACAGCATTGGGACTGAGGAGGAGCAATGGCGGCGTATCTCGAAGGAGAAGTGGAAGGCAGTGGATCGCAAGAAGGCGTACGATGGGGCGCCACGTAAGTCAACTGGCGGGATGGGAGTGACAAGTGCACACTCACCACCTAGGAGATCAGCGGAGGGCGGAGGTCCCAGTGGCGTTCCCCCAGACGGTGGAGCAGAAGAAGAAGAAGATGATGAAGATCAATCTGAACCTCCTCGTCGACCTCCTTCTGGACCCCCACACTATCCTCCTGGCGGTTACAGTGGATCGCACCGGGGAAGGGCGATGCTAGTCACTGCGGAGGGGTTGAGCCTGTGGACGCCTACGCCTCCTGGGTATTCAGAATTCCAGTTTGACATGCCCACGGCTACTGGATTGGCATCCACGGGACCCTTCAGCGTCAACCTCTTCTACAAGGCCCTGACGTTGATCGGTATGCCCCTCACGGAGTACATCTCCGCTGGGGGGTTGGTAACTGGTTCCCCCGCCTTACTTCTATCCCCCGCTGTCCCCACCTATGTCATGATGGTGAACAAGGATGCGGTGGACACGGTGTTACACGAGTATCACCGCAGTCCTGGAGGAAGGGGGGTGGTGTCACCAAGCTGGATGGAAATCCCAGACTGGCCTCTCGAAGAGCAGATCTCCATGCTGGATCGAGATTGCCTGGCAGCTTGGTTCGAGGTGCAGCAAAGTCAGTGGTACGTGGACGAGTGCCGGAGAGAGAGAAACCCACCGGCCTTGGAAGCTCCTGCGACGCCTTCCTCCTCTTCGGCCGCGCCATCCTCGTCAATGGTCGGGGCGCCATCATTATCAGTGGCCCTGACCAATACGCCTATACCTAATGACCCGATGGTAACGCGTATTCCAGTGGCCACCGCGAACACTTCGACGTCCTTATCGGCAGTGATCCCACAAGCGGGAGACTCATCTGTACCCTATGGAGTACCACCTGCTGGACTTCCTCCTGCCCTTGCTGCCCCACCTGGACTATCAAACATTGGAGTCCCACCTGGTCTCGCTGTTCAATCTGGGATCAGCGCGGTTGCAGCGGGAACTTCTGCAGGAGGTCCTGGACATCCCCTGCATTCAGGACCGCATGCGCCGCAACACCGGAGTCCCCATTTCGCAGGATCGGTTGCGCCACATCCTCACGCTCGTCCAGGCCTTTCTCCACACGCCCAGGTCTTCAACCCTCGTCCTCCTGGACAAGGAGAACACGACCCTGGCGACAAGGCGGCCTATCTGGAGAGTAAGGTGCAGAGTAACATCGATCGCCTCGTCGAAAAGCTGACCCGCTTCCCTTCCGCGGACAAGCTGAGTAAAGAGAAGGCCATCTCTGAGTTGGAGACCTTTGCGCGGAATCTGCACAAGCTCCTCAACGAGAAGGTGGTATTGAGGGCGTTCTCTCAGGCGAGCTGTTATGCGGGAGAGGGCCGTCAATCTTCGGTCTCCGAGGTGCTATGGACCGTGACAGAAACTGCATTGGGCACGGAGCAGAAAGAGTATATGGAGAGGGCTGGCGGCGGTTCTGGGACATCGGAGGCCTGGCGTCTCCGATACAGCGACCCAGACGTCTTTCTGGGAGATCTGGCGGTGAGTACTCTTCCAGTGGCGGAACTTCAAACCCTTCGAGATGACCTCCAGATCGGTCAGAAGAAAGACGAGACCGCTGACGCCTACCATTCGCGATTGACCAATCGCCATAAGACTGTGAACTTTATGGCAAAGGTCGTTCAAGGATGCGTGCAAGTCTCTGAGTCTGAATTCTCATATATATTCTGGAGGGGACTCACCTACACTGACAAGGTGGGTGAGGAGCTGCGAAGGATCAAGCTGGACCTCTCCGAGCCACATGTGTGGGAGGAGAAGATGAAGGAGGAGGCGACGCCCCGTGATGTTACTCAGGCAATCTTAAAAGTGCTGGAGATTGCCAAAAACATCGAGTCGCGCAAGGAGAAGAAGGCGGCTCAGGCTCAATCCAACAGAAGTGGAGAACGAACTGGCCGCCCCTGGAATTCCCCTTCTACATCTCCGTCACCCTCCAGGTCCTTCTTCCGAAGCCGCTCTCGGGAGCCCCATCGATTGATGGCGGCCACGCACGCTGAGCTCGCTGCAGCGCCGACCTCTGCTCGACCATCGCCCCCGGCCTCGACAACAACCCCGACCTATCCGAAGCGAGTGAGAAACTGCTACGCGTGTCAAAGTCCCGACCATCTGGTGCGGGACTGTACGGACGCGGTAAAGTTGGCTGCGTGGAAGGCAAACGCACCCCCTCGTTTAGCTCGAAACCGAGAACAAGTGGCGGCGTTGTTCTGGGCGTTGTCGCGCAATGAGGACACTGAGTGGGCACCTGTCGAGCTAAAGGCGGAGATCGAGAGCTTGGCAGAGATGGATGGAGAGGCCGTGGAATCCTTGGCGGCCTTGGTAGGGTGCTCGGAGCAGCTGGCGGTTATTGGTGCGGAGTTGCACAACTCCGAGGAGATCACTATCTCCGAGGAGGAAGGGTGATGAATCACCCTTCTCGGTGGCGACAAGCTCGCCGCTGACTTTCAGCAGTAGGCTGAGAGTTTCACCTGAAGAAGGTGATCCTATGCCTCGGCACTTTGCAGTGTTGGGCACATGGATGTACAACAATGTGTACGCGCCCCTCTTGACGGAACAGTCACAGCGTTTACCCGCGTGGCAGTGGCGAAGTAAAGGGAGGGCGACCTCGATGGAGGCTCTGATGCAGCGGATCCGGAAACAGCTGCGACAGAAAGTATCTGCTGCTGACATACAGAAGGACCTTGACAAGGACCTTATTAATGGACGGCGGCGACGCAATATTCCAATCAGGTTCCTAAACAGAAGGAGCAATCTGGATATGATGCGGACAATGGCAGACCTACCTCTCGCACATCACGCTGCAGGGGGTGTGGTACCGGTATGTACCCGGAAATCAATGATCACATCACATGTTGATAATCTACTTCAGCGAGGTGTGGTGGATATTGGCGAGTTACATCGCAGCCGGAGTTTGACAGCTCTGGATTTGGCGATGCCTCTAGCTACCCTTTTAAGGTATGCTTGGGAAGAGTTGTCTATGGAAGAGCAACTACACGCTATGTCTCAGGAGACTTCCACTCCAAGAGGCAGCAGACAGTGGGAGTTGGAGGGGTGGAAGCGTGTGAGGAAAAGATATGAGCCCCTCTCTGTGCGTGACGATTCTGGAACTTTACTGGTGCTGGAATCCTTGCAATCTCCTGTGGCACGCCCATCAGCGGCGATATCTGATACGGGCAGGATACCAGGATCTGGGGGGGACATACCTGGAATTCCTGATACATGGTGTAGTTTATATCGAGTACACCGATTTCGAGAGATGCAGCAAGAAGCAGACCCAGCCACAGTTTATCAGGAGATGTTTGCGGAGGATATGCCTGAGGTACCGAGTAATTCAGGTGATACTCCATCTGAAGGCGATGATTCTGGAGGGCCGGTAGGTGTTACAACCCCTCCATTGTCGATACCGGAGATTTCAGAATCTCCGACGCATGCATCAGCGGATGAACAGATGTCCACGCCCGATAACGACCTAAACTTCACGCAGCAAATGATGGCAGCGGGAGATCGAGACTCGAAACCAGTTGCGGACCACAACGATGCTGCAACTACTACTCATGTATCACCTTCAACCACCATGGACGCGCAACTGTCCGTGTTGGATAGTCACCCTCTGGATGATGATGACCTTGGAGAAAGTCACCCATTGGATGATAATGAGGAAGATGATGATGACCCACTTAAATGTGAGCGGGTGTGCAGCGATGGTAGTGTACGATGGGGACCCACTGAATAGTTGGCTTCTGCACAAGATCCAGATGGACCCCTACTTCTGGTATTCTTCGCGTACTTGAAGGGACATCGTGTCAAGGTGCTGGTGGATTCTGGAGCTTCAGATATATTCGTATCTGAAGACTGCGCCAGACGCTGCAAGTTGACTACGCGAAGTGGACCCGCTATGCGTGTGACCCTGGCGGATGGCTCAGTCAAGACGACTGGTCATGTGGCTTATTCTAAGTTCACTGCCAGGACCACGACAGGGACCTATACTGAGCAATCTATGGCTATGCGGGTGCTACCCTTGGGCATCGCCGTGGACATGGTGTTGGGAGGGAAATGGCTACGCAGCTTATCTCCCATTACGCTGGACTATGATGGCAATGGTGCAGTGTCCTTTTCTAACAAAAGGAAAGGAGGCGGTGCAGAGAGGGTTACCATTTCCGGGTGTAGTAATCCTGGAATCAGTGCTGCCCCTGGAGGAAGGAAAGGGAAGCGACGAGGAGATGTGGATTGTGCCGGGCTGATTGACGAGGTGTTCCTCACTTCGGTGCAGTTGAAGAAACATCTAGTGGCCGCGGAAACGCGGAGACTCGCGGGAGACGCTTCTTCAATGCCCGCATGGTTGATGATGGCTGCGAGGACCACAACCGGAGAGTCGGCTTTCAAGGTGGAAGCTGAGGATTTGGCCATTGAGAAGGAGGACATCTCGAAGATTCCTACTGGCGCCAACGATGAACCGAAGAACCCTGTGTCGCAGCAGGACTCGCAAGATGCGGATGCCACTGCAGCGTGGAAGAAGAAGTTCAAGGACCTCTTCGACGAGTTTGAGCAGGAGCTGCGGGACTCTTTACCTTCTGGATTGGAAAACCTTCGACACGCTGACGAAGATCAGGCGAAGATTAACCTCAAGCCGGACAGAGAAGGAGGACCTCCCTGTAGAAGACCTTACAAGATGTCTGTGGAGGAGTTGCGTCAACTACGAGAACGCATTGAACAACTGGTGGAGAAAGGATACATACGGCCCTCTTCGAGTCCGTATGCGGCTCCTTGTTTAATGGTACCCAAGCCAGGACAGCCCCATATCCTTAGGCTGGTGTGTGATTTCAGGCAACTGAATTCACAAACAATTCGAGACCGGTATCCTCTACCTGATATTCAAATGATGTTTGACGAGATGCAAGGAGCTACCCATTTCTCCACCTTCGACGCTGTAGACGGGTTCTGGCAAGTACCTATGGCACCTGAGGACGTGGAGAAGACAGCGATTACTACTCAGATGGGAGCCTACGAGTGGTTGGTAATGCCTCAAGGCTTGCAGAACTCCCCGTCACAATATCAACGGCGAATGCAGCGAGCGTTGGGACATTTACCCTTCGTCAGAATTTTCATTGACGATGTGTGTGTTTACACGAGTGGGACCGTGGAGGAGCACTACTCTGCGGTACGCACATTTCTGTTAACATGCCGCGAGAAGGGTGTATACTTGAAGAAGTCTAAGGCACAAATGTTGAAGTCTTCTATCAAGTTCCTTGGTCACACTCTGTCGAAGGAAGGGTGCCAACCTCAACATGATAAGGTGGCGGCAGTGCGCGATTGGCCTGCGCTAGAGAATGTTACCCACGTGCGGCAGTTCTCGGGACTGGCGGGATATTATAGGCGTTTCATCCACTGCTTCTCTGAGATAGCGCAGCCCTTGACCAAGCTGACCAAGACGGATGTACCCTGGACATGGGGACCGGAGCAGCAGTGGGCCTTTGAGGAGTTGAAAGCTGCTCTGGTTAAGGAGCCCATTCTGGCATTGCCAAGTATGAAGGCGGCAGCTGATGGATCTGCTCCTTTTCTGGTGCAGACGGACGCCAGCGGAGTGGCGCTAGGCGGGGTCCTTATGCAAGACTGTGGGAATGGCCTGAAGGTGATTGCATATGAGAGCCGACAATTTTCAGCGGCAGAGCAGAATTACCATACTGGAGAGCGAGAACTGGGTGCTCTACATCATTGCTGTACAGTGACGTGGAGGCATTATTTGATTTTTACAGAGTTCAAGCTTCAAGGTGATCACCGCCCATTAGAGTGGTTAATGGAGCCGGGGCGTGAGCTATCTAGGCGACAGGCGAGATGGTACATGTACTTGGTGGAGGTGGGTGTTCCCCGTATGGAATATGTGAAGGGGGCTCTGTTGCTGGTACCTGACGCCTTGTCTCGCCGACCTGACTATGTGGTCAAGTCGCCACGAGACGGGTTGAAGGAGGCGGGTGTATTGGACGACAAATCCGATTTACCCAAGAATTCGCTCGCTGCGATGGACACCTCCCACATCTTCGAAGAGGGGCCCTCGAAGAGCTATCCTGCATGGCATGCAGAGCAGCAGGCTTATCTTCACGCGGTGGACACTTTACAGATAGCGGAGAAAGCTATGGAGGCTACCCTGGCCTTTAAAAGTCGGGGGAAGTATCTGAGATCCAAGACGCTGGAAAAGCGCATCACTTCTAAAGTGAAGGGGGTATCAGATAAAGTCGCGGAGGTCAGCATTCGCACCGAGGACACTCAGACGACTCAACAGAAGTCGGGTGGACTGGAACGCACATTGAGGAGGAGTCCCCGCTCCCAAGTGTTGCGAGTGAAGGAGGATGTAGAAACTTCTTTGCGGGATGCCGCCTCAGAACGAGGCGATGTGAACACCAAAGTGACCAAGCAGGGTGAACCGCAGAACAGGCGTTCTGTGCCTTCTGCCCTGAAAGGGGATGTGAAGGAAGACCAGTCCTCGGAAGTGCAGGAACAGTCTGCAGAAGCTCCACTGCCATCACAGAGGCAGCCAAAGAAGTCTGTACGGTTCCAGGCAGCTGGCTGGCGCGGTATGCGAGTGCGGCAGGACGTGTTTGACCGTATTCAGGCTAAATATGGCAACTTCGACGTCGACGCCTGTTGCGATGAGCATGGCAACAATCGGCGTGTAAAGCGGTTCTGGCACAACTGCTTACAGGAGAAGTGGAGAGGGATGCATGTGTGGTGCGAACCCTCGTTCTCAGACAAACACTTGACAGTGGAGGCCTTGCTGCGTAAGTACGTGCAGGAGTGGCGATGTGACCCTGAGAACACTTCTGCTGTGTTTCTACTGCCTGATATTCAGTCCAGAATGCCGCAGTGGAGATCCCTGTTCAGGCGAGCAGGAATGCGTATTGAGGAGGTGATCCCCACGCATGATGCGCAAGGTGAACCAGTACAATTGATGGAGGGTTCCAATGGGAAATTAGTCGATTTACAGCAGCCTATGCTGGTAGTGTATGCGCCTCCATCGAAGCAGCGAGTACAAAGAGTACGTCAACCAAGAGGACGAGTACCCATAATACACGCAGGCAAAGCAGCCAAATTGCGTGACTCTCGGGAAGAAGCGTCTGATGCTGCTTTCTTGGAAGCCTTGAAGTCCGAATATACTAGAGACGGACCTCTCAATGAGCTACGCACTAAGGTAAAGTGTGCTCCTCACAGCCGCACCAAAGAGTTCTGTCTGGTGGGTGAAGTACTGTGGAGAACTGCATCGGGAAGATTTCAGTTGGTGCGGGGAGAGGACTCTCCGCTGAGAGAGATTATTATGCGCGAAGCGCATGAGTCAGCGACAGCTGGCCATACTGGCCGAGATAAAACGCTGGAGCGTGTTCTGCGAAGGTTTTGGTGGAGGAATGCACACCAAGATGTGGGAGAATGGGTTGCCTCCTGTTCAGTTTGTCAGGCGGTGAAGCCCAGATCATCTTTCCCAGATGGATTGCTGAACCCGCATTCTATTCCAACTCGGGTATGGCAGGATGTGGGAGTGGACTTCGTCACAGGCCTACCCTTGACTGAGCAGGGCAATGACGCATTTGTAGCATTTACATGCAAACTGTCTTAAATGGTACATGTGGTTCCTATGAATTTTGGGGACAGCTCTGCTGCTACAGTGGCACGTATCTACTTTGACACGGTGTGGAGACAACATGGAGCTCCGATGAAAATAGTCAGTGACCGTAATCCACGCTTTCAGGATACCTTCTGGAAGGAGTTGATGAGATTGATGGGTGTGAAAGTGGCGATGACTACGCCCTACAACCCTCGCTCTGATGGTCAAGCGGAGCACACTAACAGGGTGGTGGAGGACATGTTGAGATCGTTTGTGGAGGACAATCCAGAGTCCTGGGACTTATACGCTACAAACGTAGAGTTCGCAATCAACGATTCGCGTAATGATGTTACAGGCTTCACTCCATTTGAATTATGTTGTGGTGTGTCGCCCATGTCGCAGCTTGACATATTCTTGGAGGCCGCTCAATTGCACAGCGGGCAACGAAAAGGAGGGGTGGGGACTGCACATGAATGGGCGTCGAGATTTTCGTCGCAGTTGCGGGACGCACGCAGTAAACTTGAGCTAGCACAACGCAGGCAACGAGACGCTTTTGATCAGCGACACACGCAGCGGGAGTATGCGCGGTGGGTGACTTGGTCTGGATTGAGGCTAAACATCTTACAGAGAAGTTGATGGACAGAGCCTTGTGCCGCAAGCTGAGCAAGCGGTGGCATGGTCCAGTTGCAGTTACGGAACGCTTTTACAGCGATCTGCAGGCGGAGATGCCTGAGGCAGACAGAGGGGCACCGGTGGCGTATAGACTGAAATTGCCCCCACATTGGAGAGTGCATGACGTGTTCGCGCAGCACAGATTGAAACCCTACACAGGTGGAGAGGACACTTTCGCTCTGCGACAGCAGACAGTGACACCTGAAGCAGTGATGGTGGACGGACAGAAGGAGGCTCATGTAGAGAAAATCTTGAGCCGACGCGTACGCGTGAGCAGGGGCAAAGAAATAGAGGAATGGAAGGTGCGATGGACTGGGTTCTCTAAAGCCCATGACCAGTGGAGAACGCGTGATAAGTTAGAGCGCGGTGCCCCATTACAACAGTTGCGGGATTTTGAAGAGAGACGCCTAGCAATGGAACAGCAGGTCAGGGATTCAGCTGCGCGGAGAAGGGAACATCGACGGCACCAGCATGCTGCGTCAATAATGACAGCGGACAGTGGGACATTAGTGCAGCAATTATCAGCGCAGTTCTGGGGTATGTCTAATAGTTCTGCGAGTGCGTGTCTTCCATGGGAAGAACAACACTTTACCGATTCTGGAGAAGTGGCGTATGTGACTGAGTTATCGCCAGCTCCAGTAAAACCTATCAGAATACTGGTACTCTTCAGTGGCACTGGCTCAGTTCAAAGATCCTTCTCAGAATGCTTTCCTCAGGCACAGACAGTATCTTTAGATTCTGATAAGTTCTGGCGATCTACGCATGTTACCAGAATTGAAGATTGGGAATATTGGAGCTATTACACTCCTGGATATTTTGATGTAATATGGGCGAGTCCACCGTGTACCCAATATAGTCAAGCGCGAACTACTGGAGGACCACCAGATTTAATATCTGCAGATGCTTGTGTAGAACGCACCCTTGACATCATCGAATATCTCAGACCACGCTATTGGTTTCTGGAAAATCCAAAAGGGCGATATCCCAATGCTTTGCGATTCAGACCTGTAGTGGATCAATTACCTACCCCTTTGTTTTGCTCATATTGCATGTACGGGGAGAAGTATAAGAAACCTACTTGTATCTGGACTAATGCGCCGCCCAGCGTACCACTGCGAGAATGTACCTCGCAGACTCCGTGTCCATGTAAATGGGCAACTGGAGTGCACCCCCTTACTGCTCAACTAGGACCTCATCCAGATCAGCAGGGGATGCAGAATTCTCGCGCAGTATATCCTATACCTGCTAAGTTACTGAGAACCTTATTTCAGCGGTTATTTCCCAGGAATACAGGTGATGAAGATGCTGGGATGACATCAGGAGAAAGCCACCCCTAAGGGGGGGAGAGTTGTGCCAGGGGGCACGATAGACTGCCAATTACCCCCACGGAAGGGGGATCCGATTCAGATTACCGGCATATTGGGAGAAATATTGATAGGGAATCTGAGATCGTGGATGAAGAATACAAAATCAGTAAATGTTATCTCTCTGGCAGAATCGTGAACGATAGAAATATTATTAGGAACGATTATGACAGAATCAACGGTGTTGGTACAATACCGTGACAGATGACAATAGAGATGACATTTATGGCGGCGCAGGTTGGGGAAAAACAGGGATTCCTGTGACGAGAGAAACTAGCCGAACAGCCTGCGCTATATAGTGATGAAACACGATTCCCTTGGGAGCTTTGTTACAGAATAAAAATGTTTTCGTAACACGGGCCGTATTGCATAATCACCGGTTGTGATATATATCGATTCGTATCCGATTACTCTGAAACTTCGTATATGCATTTGTATGCCCGTGACAGCAGGACGTCGCAGCCTGCTGTGGGAACAGGCAGTGAGAGGTGCAAGGCACCACTAGGCACCACCACTAGGTGACAATGGGGCGCAGAAGGCGAAGTCGGCATCGGTGGCGAGACGAATTTGTCGGTGTCAAAATTCTCGCCGTCGGCGGCGAAATTGTCGGAGTCGGATTTGGTGCCTGGTGCACACGCACCACCAGGCACCACCAGGTTGTGACCAGTGGTGAATTGTCGTTGTCGAAGCAGGTGAAGTGCAGATCTCAGCGCGCCCATGCGCGCATGCTGGCGCAAAGAAGCCATTCAGCTGCGGCTGTTAAATCTGTAAGGTTAAAGTTTGGGTTTGTGGT
>LGRX02001942.1:0-30000 GCA_001247695.2 Cymbomonas tetramitiformis
GGCGCTCCAGCAGGGCCGGGGTCTGGTCGCGGAGCGACGACCCCGAGCACGGCGTAAGCGAGTGCGTTGGCGTGACCAGGTCGCAGCAGTCGGTCGGCCTGGTGCTGAAAGTGGCCCTTCCACCGAGCAGCCACCGGGACCAAAAGTCCCCACTGTCCCGAGTCCTCAGAGTCAGAAGTCGCGAGCCTCGGCACCAGTCCCGCCGCCAGCTCCGCAGCCCACAGACCCGCCGGTACCGGCCGCCCCGCCAGGTACTACCTCGCCGCCAGCCCCACAGACTGCTCAGGCCTCCCCGGAACCGCCGGAGGACGAGATAGACGAGACAGTGTCGCCGGAAATCTGGCAGCAGCTTAGGGACCTGGAAAAGGAGTTCGCAGATGTCATTTGCACAGAGCTGCCGGAATCAGTCCAGTCAAGGGAATTCAAGTCCGGCGTCCGGCTCAGGCCAGATTGGAATGGGAACGCCTTGCACCGGCGAGGGTACAAGCTGTCGCAGGAGGAGTTGCGGCAACTCCGGCAACAGCTAGATGAGCTCTTAGCCAAAGGGTACATACGACCCTCGGCCTCTCCGTGGGGCTGCCCTGTGCTGATGGTCCCCAAGCCGAGTAATCCCAAGGAGTTGCGTCTAGTCATTGACTACAGACAGATCAATGAGATCACAGTCAAGGATAAGTACCCCCTCCCGGATGTCCAGAGTCTCTTAGATGACCTACAAGGGGCTACCGTCTTCTCTACGATGGATGCCCTTTGGGGATTTTGGCAGGTTCCTATGAAAGCAGAGGACGTGGAGAAAACCGCAATGACTACGCACTTTGGAGCGTACGAGTGGTTGGTCATGCCTATGGGATTGTCAAACTCCCCAAGTACCTGGCAAAGGATGATGCAACAGTACCTCGGGCACCTACCCTTTTGCAGAGTATTTGTAGATGACATCATGATTTTCTCGGCTGAGGTTCCGGGTAAGAGCGCCCATGAGGTACACCTCGACCACCTCCGCCAGGTCCTGGAGGCATGCCGAAAGAATTCAGTCTACCTCAAAAAGTCGAAAGTCAAATTGTGCAAGCGATCAGTCCGGTTCCTAGGGCATGTGGTGGATCGGGATGGATGTCGTCCACAGCAGGATAAGGGTGCGTCGGTACGCGATTGGCCAGACCTAGAAACTGTCACACACGTGCGACAGTTTCTGGGCATGTGTGGCTTCTACCGGAGGTACATCCAGAACTTCGCAGATATCGCGTACCCGTTGACCCGCCTCATCCGGCGTGGACTGGACCTGGGGCGAGAATGAAAAGGCAGCATTTAAACAGCTAAAAACTGCCTTGATCTCCTCCCCAGCCTTGGCCCTACCCGATCAAAAGGGTGCAGCAGACGGCTCCAGACCCTTTTTGTGCAGACAGATGCCAGTGGAGTAGCACTAGGGGGTGTACTCATGCAGGATCAGGGACGAGGCTTACAGCCCTTGGCCTTTGAAAGCCGGCAGATCTCCAGCGCAGAGCAGAACTATCACGCTGGGGAACGGGAGCTTTGTGCCATCCATCACTGCACCACGGTCACCTGGAGACATTATCTGATTTTCACATCATTTAAGCTCATGGGAGACCACAAACCCCTTCAGTGGCTCTTCGCCCCAGCTAGGGAGCTCAGCCGACGTCAGGCTCGCTGGTACGAGGACCTGGTAGAGGTAGGAGTCCATCAGATGGAGCACGTGCAAGGGCGCTGTTTAGTAGTACCAGACGCGCAGTCCCGGCGACCAGACTATCAGGAAATGTCAGCCAGAGAAGGGTTGAAGGAAAAAGGGATTGTGGATCGCGCCACGGATGGGCCCAGAGACTCCGCACCGGCAGGCAAGGGGTCCGAAGAGGACGAGGATCCTACCTCTGTCCTCAGGGCAGTGGATTGCACCACCGATGGATCTGATGGACCCGAGTACTCTGAGCCGAAAGGCAAGAGATGCGAAGGGGACGAGGATCCCACATCTGTCTTAGGCGCCACCTTCGAGTATAGTGATTCCGAGGACGAGTCCTTCCCTCCCACCAGTCCAGCACCGGTCATTGGTGAGCTCACCCATCTGAATGGGCTCACGTGGGTAGAGTCGCCGGCCCTTTGGCTGGACGCAGCTGCCACCCTAGCAGTAGGCGAGAAATCCTTGAAGGATGCCGAATCGCTAGCAGTCATGACCAGAGCAGACCGAGCTAGGGAACAGGCCACAGCAGAAGTCCAGAGTCACCCGAAGTTCCCCCACCCTGAGGCCCAGAGTCATCCAAACGCAGCCGGAAAGGTACCTGAGCCCGTTAAGCCCCCAGAAAGTAGCTCCCACTACGACCAGGTCGTAGATCGCCAGGACTGGAAGCTGATCAGGGAGCGCTTTGAGGAGATAGCAGCCCAGTACGGGGTGGTTGACGTTGACGCGTGTTGCGACTCCATGGGCGTTAACCGGCAGGTTGACACCTATTGGACCGATTGCTTGAAGGAAAAGTGGCGCGGGAAACACGTTTGGTGCAACCCCCCTTACACGAAGGATTCCGACTTGATAGAAAGAATTCTTCGGCATTTCCTTGCTGAGTGGCGCGCCGATCCGGAAAACACCTCGGCGATGTTCCTTCTGCCAGACTATGACGCCCCCTGGAGACGGTTGATTCACCCCAAGTATGGGCTTCATCCGGTCAAAGTCTTTGACACGAAGGACGAAAAAGGTCGTCCCAACCACCTCTTCGAGTCCCCTGATGGAGGTCGACCCCCGCTGCGCTGGCCGGTCCTTCTGGTGTGGGCCCCCGCAGCCAGCAGGGCAAAGCCCCGAGCGCCGCCTGCGCGAAAGGACAGTGAGGCAGAACCCGACGAGCCTTTAGTCACTACAGGGGTTGCAGCAAGGGCCAGGGCAGCATCAGGCCCACTGAAGGCTGATGAGTTCGTCCGCGCCTTGCAAGCGGAATACGAACGCAGCCAGTACCTCAGCTCGTTAAAGGAGGAACTGATCGCAGCCCCACATCAGAGGACAGACACATTTCGCATGGTAGACGACATGATATGGCGAGTGGCAGAAGGGCGGTATCAGCTAGTGCTAGCTCAGGATTCCCCCCTCAGAGAGCTGGTGATGCGCGAAGCACACGAGTCCCCAGCAGCAGGGCACACAGGAAGGGATAAGACACTGGACAGAGTATCCCGTCGCTTTTGGTGGCCACGCATGAGCAAGGATGTCACCGACTGGTGCAAATCCTGCGTTGTGTGCCAACAGACCCGGCCACGCAACGGGTATCCAGACGGTCAGCTTAACCCCCTGCAAGTCCCGGTAAGACTGTGGCAAGTGGTTAGTATCGACTTCGTCACTGGGCTGCCCCGCACAGAGCGAGGGTACGACGCGTTTGCTACCTTCACGGACAAGTTGTCCAAGATGGTGCACGTAGTTCCCATGCTTTACGCTGACAGCTCAGCTGCACAGATCGCGCGCATGTATTTCGACCAAGTGTGGCGTTTGCACGGCGCTCCCATGAAGATCGTCTGTGATCGGGACTCCCGCTTCAGGGATGAGATGCATCTCGAGCTACATCGGTTGATGGGAGTCCAGGTTGCCTCTACCACGCCGTACCACCCTCAAGGTGATGGGCAGGCAGAGCACACAAACCACACGGTCGAACGCATGTTGCGCGCGTACGTCGACGCCAACCAGCACGATTGGGATTTATGGTGTACCCCGGTCGAGTACGCCATTAATGACTCTCGTTCCGCCGTCACGGGATTCACCCCTTTTGAACTGACGTATGGTCACGCTCCGGCCTCTCAGCTGGATTTCTTCGTGGAGGCAGCACTTGCATCACGGAGAGGCCGAGCTAAGGGGGGGAGGGGCGCAGCAGTAAAAAAGCGTACGGCCCACGAGACAGCCCGCCAGTTTGTTCGCCAGTTGCAGCTCGCTAGGGAGAAGCTGCTCTTAGCTCAGCAGCAACAGATCGCCCAGTACGACGCGCGTCACAGGTCCAGGAGTTACGCAGTAGGCGATGAGGTTTGGGTGGATGCCACGCACCTCACTCAGCCGGGCGACCGCGGGTTGCACAAGAAGTTGCTTAAGAAGCGCCTTGGGCCCCTTCGGGTGCTGGAAGTCTTTCACAGCGACAGGCAGATGGCCCTTCCCGCGAGCGATAGAGGCGCACCGTCGGCCTATAGGTTGCAGACGCCTAAGCAGTGGAAAGTGCACGATGTGTTTACCGTGGACCGGCTTTCGCCGGTAGAGTCGGGCAGCCGCTTTGTTGAGAGAGCTAAGGAGATTCCCCCTCCTCCGTTGGACGTCAGCGGGCGCAAGGAAACCCACGTCGAGAGGGTGGAGCGTTCGCGCCCGCGCCAGCGCCAGGGCAGGAGGTGGACAGAGTACCTGGTCAAGTGGACAGGAATGCCCCGCAGTGAGAACGAGTGGAAGACCCGAGAGGATCTGGAGTGGGACGGAGCCGGCAGGCCCGGTGTTCCCAACAGAGCGTTGTTGGAGTTTGAGAGGATCGAGGCTAAGAGAGTGGAGCGAGAGAAGCTTAGGGTCCGTAAGAGACGCGACGAGTCCGCAGGAGCGGTATGGACCACGCTATCGGAGGAGCTCAAGGTAGACGGAGCAATGCCATGGGTGCCAGAGGAGAGGGTTGATGAGGAAGTAGGAACTTTCGCGAGAGTATCTGCTCAGAGCACCCTGCCGCCAGTCAACGGAGCCGCAGCACTTGAGAAGGAGCCAGTCGGCCAGTCTAGGATTCTTGTATTGTTTTGTGGGACCGGGTCAGTCGAGAGGCAGTTCACTAAGCAATTTCCCAATAGCGAAGTAGTTGCTGTAGACATTCAGCCCAAGTGGGGCCCCACACATTGCGAGGATATCATGCGATGGGACTATCGACAGTTCAGACCAGGACACTTCGACGTAGTCTGGGCTAGCCCACCTTGCACAGAGTACAGCCAAGCGAAGACGGTAGGCATCCGAGATTTGCGTGCTGCGGACAGGCGAGTTCGTAGGACATTGGAGATCATCCGGTACTTGAGGCCCGAAGCATACTTCATTGAGAACCCGAGGGAAGAGAGCCCCACGGGTTGCACACGCGTCGCTGCATGAGCAATCTACCAGCTCCGCACCTCGTCACGTACTGCAAATACGGGACCGCATACAGGAAGCCCACGCACATGATCTGGACCAACGTTCCGTTGCGCACACCCTTGCGAGTATGCGATTCCGATACGCCTTGCGAGTTCTTCCGGCAGCACGGTAGGCACGAGAAAGTAGCGCAAGGAGGGCGCGCGATGAGAGCCGGAGGAGTGTTCGCGAAGGGCATGGGAGCGCGAGAGAATTTGTATGGGATTCCGTCAGCACTGTTAAAACAGCTTTTCCACAACCTGACCCTACATGAAGAGGTGCATGCGTTCCTGTCTGAACTGCTTGTCAGGGAGGAGCTGAGCGAGATGAGCGTTTTAGTCCAGTCAGCTGTTGTTGAGAGTGACCCGCCCGAGTTTGAGCCGGAACCGATAGCGTTAGCGGGAGTGCGAGCGGAGGTGACGATCATACCTGAGGGCGGATGGGAATCTGACGCGAGTGGTCTTAGCGATTGAGAGCGTCGGGAAGAGCGGTGGCTCCGGCCTTGGCGAGACCAGGCGGCAGGTGAGAACCTGGGTAATCCATCCGAGAGAGCAGTGGCTCTAGCCTCGGCACAGCCAGGCAACAGGTGGAAATCTGTATAATCCATTTGAGCAGTGGCTCTGAGCCTTGGTATGACCAAGCAGCAGGTGAGAACCTGGGTAATCTATCCAAGTGAGCAGTGGCTCTAGCCTCGGCGCGACCAGGCAACAGGTGGAAATCTGTATAATCCATTTCACGAGAGCATTGGCTCCGGACCTGGCACGACCGGGCAGCAGTTGGAGATCTGGGTAAAAGCTCTAGCACTCCGAGGAGGCAGTGAAGGTTTAAAACCTTTCCTCCGGGCCGGCATCCCGAGAACTGTCAGGTAATTGGCAAACCTATTGTCATCCCCTGTAAGTGTACCGTGTTGGGAGGTTTAAAACCTTGAGCGTGGTAATGGATGTGAAACCTTGAGCCTTGGGGGAGCCTGGTAGTGCAGATGGCAGACCGGTGAGAGGCCGACCCTTGTGCTTAAGAGGTTGATCTCCTTATTGCGGTGTGTCTTGGGAAGTGTAATGTCATCCCAGACAACAGGCGGCTGAGACCTGTATAATCATTCTGAGCAACAGTAGAAGATCTGTATAAAAACTTTACTGGTCCGGCGTGGTCAGCGTGGACGTGACCTTCCCTAAGGGGGGGGGAGTTGTGCTAGGAGGCAAGCACAAGAGCAAGAAAAACGGCTAAGTATAAAACGCAGGAGTACTCAGTACGGAGTACAGTAGGACCGATCAGAATGATGTTGATGTGAGGTGCCTAGACTGTTGTTCGGAGTACTCAGTACAGTTGAGTTATGGAAAGAGTTCCTGAATGTATAAGAACTCTAAGAGTAACCCGTTTCGGGGAGATGAACTGAACTGAAAAGTAAGACATAAAAGTAAAGAGCCGTAACTGCTGTATATTGTGTATTGAAAGCATGCACTGATAGCAAAAGCATAACTATATAGATTTACGAAACCGAAGTCTTGTAGTTGACCAATCGTAAGCATACCTCGTGCGGTCGTTTAATAAGTGTAGAATAGTATAAGTCCGAAACCGTAAAGAAGAGAAGAAGCCTAGGTGTAGACTCCTACAGTATCCGGGTGCCGCGACTTGATCCTGGAAGAAAAGAAACGTACGATGAGGTTGAAGCAAGAAGCTGACGAAAAGTAGGGCAGGCAGGTTAGCATGCGTACCATACAACATGCTTCGTGGTTTGATCACCACGTTTGGCGACGGTGGTGTACTCCACCATGCAGTCGCCGCATGCTGGGAACACGACGGTGTACCAGTTCGGTCCCTCATGTTGCCTGCGACAGCGATCGATTTCTTTTCGACTCTTCAAGACGTCGAACTTGCAATCGACGCAGAGGTCGACCAACCAGCAGCCGTCAGCATCTTGTTCATCTCTTCGCGTGCGGTTTAAGACTTTCTGAATATATTTTCCCTCAGCAGCATCTGGGTCAACGCACGCGCCTGGCATTTTTGCGAGAAAGAAGGAAGTAAGAGGTAAAGGTAAAGGTAAAGGGCGGGCGCGGCGAAGGTTAAATTTTGTTAAAGCTTGCAGTGGGGGATACCATGGGGCATGCCCGCCGCAGCGGCGGGCATGCCCCAATCGTACGAACTGTAGCGCAGAGAGTCGAGTTTCAGGGATTTAACAACAAAAGTCGAGGCATCATCGAATCTAGGGAGCGGTCGTTTGGATTTCGCCAGGAATCGCCGGCGACACGAGCGTGGCAACGCTTGTGTCACGCCTTCATGAGGTCAGGTCGCGATTTCAGGTCACCATGACGCGATCGGGCCATGACATCCTTCCCACCTGGTGTCCGATAGGCTTTATCCGCCCCCCCCCGTGGTCCCACGAAACCACGCTTTTCGTGGTTTCGCGAAACCACGGTTCAGAATTGTCTTACGTGATGGGACACGTCGGCAGACAGGCTGTCGCGGACGTGTACACAATATTCCTTTCCAAAACCATGGTTTTGGAGAAAACCATGAAAACCGAAACTGTGGTTTCGCGAAACCACAGTTTCGCGAAACCACGGTTTGGAGGCTACTTATTGGGTACACGATCAAAAAATGCACAGAAGCGTGGGATCGAACGATCTGCCCATCGTGTCCGTGAACGCAGTGATGACAGTCGGACCAAAACCATGGTTTTCAAAGTAGCCACTAAACCATGAACTTCTCATAAGCATATTGTTCTTTCTACCAACAACTCAGATGGAAAAGTTATTTCGCCTGATATGACAGGTGACGCATATAGTGACGCACACTGACGGGCCTACTCGCGTAGCTTTGAAGAGGTGGCTGAAAGTAAGTTTGATGGCATTTTTTTCGCCCTGGGCTGAACTTTCTATGCTGTAGTAAGCTGTAGTAAGCTTCAGTTGTTACTAGACCAAGAGAAAGTTTCAGGAGGGTCGAGGCCACCAAAAATATTAGCAAGGGCTTGGTCGACATGAAGTCGCTGACGCTCCTTCAGGTCATATTGGGGCTAATTAGCACCTCTTCATACTATTTACTATAAGGCTTATATCATTACAGGACTTACTAAGCCCTATAATAATAATAATTATTATAAGCCCTTATAATAATTATTATTATAATAAGCCTTATAATAATTATTATTATAATAAGCCTTATAATAATAATTATTATTATAAGCCCCGAGCGCTTTCTGCGTAGGGAGGTGGCCATTATCGTGATCCATTCGATGATCGTGACTCGCTGCTTATCGGTTAGCTTTTGACGCTTCGTGCCTCTCGCTATCACAGTGCCTACCTTCCTTTCCCTTGTTTTAGGTGCAGGCGCCGACATGGTTGAACTGAAGTGAGAAATGACGGGGTGGTTTCAGACACGTTTTTCTGCCATGGGCATGATGGATAGCCCGGAATAATATATTATTACTATAGGCCTTAATGATATTATATTATTATAAGGCTTATAATAATAATAATTATTATAAGCCCTTATAATAACAATATTATTATAAGTCTTATAATAATATATTATTATTATAGCTATAATAATAATAATTATCATAAGGCTTATCACTTTGGTGGTCTCGGACGGGTATTATTATAAGGCTTATATTGTTATAGGACTTATTATTATAGGACTTACTGTACTGTAGTGTAGTAGTTTATAGCCTAGCTTTGGGAGACGTATAGTGTAGTAGTTTATAGCCTAGCTTTGCGTGACGCTCTTTTGCGTGACGATGACGCTCTTTTGCGTGACGCTCTTTCGCGTGACGCTGGTGGATGAAATCAATTTGCGTCGTTGAGATGAAAGCTGCAAACAAAATTTCAATCGCAGATATGTTTGTATATATATTTACATATATTTATAAATATATCGACATAATGTCGTCTGAATAATTAATATTATAAAATATAAAATATAAAATATAAAATATGAGGTAAACCGAATAAAATATGAATTAAACCTTTGTTCGAACCCTTGACGGCGACCATCGATTAGACGGAGATAATTCTTTTTGGCGAGGATCGAGGGGGGGATCAGTGTTAATACTTTAAATCGACGGCCACCGGTAGCTAAGCCCTTAACACTTTTGTGTATAAATTTCTAGAGGTTTGATTTCGTAGAAACCAGCTATTAGGGAGGGTGGGGGACGGAGCCCCCACACTGGGCGAAGTCTAATTTTTTTGTAGTAATAGGCGGATGTGGGGACACGGAGCCCCCCCCACTGGGCGAAGTTTTAAAATATTCCGAAAAAATGGGGGGTTGTGGGGGGGCAAACCCCCCTACTGGGCGAAGTCTTGAAAATAGTTTGTAGTAAGGGGGGGGGTGTGGGGGAGCCCCCCACTTGGCGATATCTTAAAAAAAACAGCAGTCGAGGCCTCACGCCTTGTAGTAATGGGATAGTGTAGGGGGATGGAGCCCCCCCAGTTGACGAAGTCTAAGAAATAAAAGGAGACGAAGGGTGATTATTCACAAAAATTACGACATTAGAAAAGTCGTCTAAAATCTTGTAGTAATAACTGTAAACGAAATTATGGATTGCCTTGAAAGTGTTTCATACACGTTTTTCTTTTATAATTCAATACGTGCCATTGAGATTTATATTGAAATTTAGGCGAGAACAAGGTAATAAATTATATTATTATCGTTATTTGATTGGTCAGAACTTAAAATATTCGATGACGTTCAATTACTATTTTATATTAGATGAAGAGCTTAATTGAGCATAAATATATGGATGTGGTCGACATTGACACAAAAACGTATGACATGACATGACATAAAACGCGTCTGAAAAGCGTTGAGCTGAGATGAGAGCTTCGACAATGAAAGTTGATGACACTGTCATGAACGTCAGTTGTATAGGCTGGCCGAGTCCGATGGAAATCAAGTTGCTTCTCACAATTATTTTTTTTTGGGAGGGGGGGTGTGTGGGCCACTGGGGTGGCCGTGACCCGTAGGGGGATCGACGGCTTACTATCTATTAATTTTTATTCTTTGAAAGGGGAACAACTGGGCTGTTTGAGCCTCGCAAGTGATTTGGCCTTTTAATTTTTGAGGGTGGGATTGGGCTTCCGCGCCCCCGTCGTGGCCCATCCCGGCGCCCACTGCGGGGTTGGCCGAGACCGGCTCGAAGGGGGTTGAGAAATCAAATTTCAAAATATTTGCTACTATGCTTCAAATAACACTATTGGTTGCAAATACCGAATTTTGCTTTGTAGATATTTGGATACTGTGATGTTGAATCTTCTATTTTATTGGTCGATCTAAGTGTTGACACCTAAATATCAATGACACATGTCAAAATGATATGAATGCCGCCATTTTGCGGTTATCGTTGACACAATGATATTGTCAGATTATGAATACAATTTCCAAAAAACATTCGCAAACATGCCAGCTATTAAAGTTTGAAGAACTCCTATCTGGAAAAATCTATACTATTACCAATCTTTCATGTTATTGGTTCTTCTACGACATGTTGAACATTTAAATTTTAATGACACATGTCAAACGAATAATGCAATTGCCGCCGCTCATGTACTTACACAATGACATTTGTCAACATTATGGACACAGTTACCAAATCTATTTGATACTATAGATTGAACTCACTTCCTTGTAGCAACCTACAAATTGTTCAACGACTCTTTGTTTAAACCATTATTGACAATACAACCACAGCAACTCTATCCAGATTCATTGTTAAACATGTCCGCACCTATCAAATTCGAAAAAACATGGTTTGCAACCATAAAAGCCAAGTCCGAAAATGGAGAGGACCTCACCCAGGATCATTTCAGGGTGATGGCATACCTTGAGAGTAAGGGCAAGGCTCTCTCCAGAACCAAGGAGAAGAAGCCTGTAGTAACCCTGATATTCAGGGATGCTGGACTTTAGGTTCAGGGTTATTATTATGGGCTCTGATAGCCCCTAGCCTGACCTGTCTCTGATCGGAACCGTGACTCCGCTAGTAGCTAGGATGACAGTACAGTAGTACTGTACTGTCAGTCATCACTTCGTATTATCCGGGTTTCCGAGATGCATGATAAAAGCACTCGGCCGGACTGATTATGGGAGCTTAGCCAGTTTGTTTTCACCGAGCGGAACACCTGTTCTCGCAGGTTATGCGCGTCACCACTTCCCTAGTAATTCTGATGGCACAGCGCCTAGCTGTTGCCATGTTTGGCTAAGTTTTGACACAGAGATGGGGTGGGCGCCCCCTTAGGCAGTAGTACATCTTTCCGCGGTATGGCCTTCTTTTGAAGTGGAGATCAGTTTTACGGAACATTTATCGGCAGCAGTATCGTCGCTTGTTATGGCTTCTTCTTACGTTTCACCTGGCCGGTGGAGAGGACATTCCGCGTATTGTGGCTCGCAACCACTTTTAGCCAATCGGCTCATGACCTGTCTGGTGTTGTTCTTGTTACTGAGGCTTCTGCAGGGATTGGCCGCTGCATTTTCTGATCTTTCTACTGCCGCCACTCTAGCCCACGCTACCCATCTCACCGTCATTTTTATTATGGATACGCCACAAAGACCACGTACGCGCGCTAGAGCGCGTAAATTAGCGACGATTTTCGATGATGTTGGAGCGTTGCATGCAGCCACGCCCACGACTCCGCACTTGGATTCGGCTGCGTCGGAGTCCTCGACTGCGGCTGCCACGCTCGTTCATCGGTTGCGCAGGGATTCATTCGATGTTCAGAGCTCCAAAACCGCGGCAACGAAGGTGTTAGGCGACAAAGCAGCAAAATTCCGTGGGGACGAATCATCGGCTTCGGACATTTTTTCTCAATTGGTGTCCGAACTTCAGCAGCTCTTCACACTGCAGTCGCCGGCATTCGCGCCCCTGTTTGATCTGACTGCTGCTGACACCCCTGTTCTGCCTGCTGCGAATGAGCTGCTGTACTCTGTGCTGCTGCTACCGACTGCGCCAGGGTCTCCTGCCCGTAATTGGGTAGAGGCTTCTGGTGCGGATGTTCCTGCTGATGGCAAACGCGCCACCCTGGAGGTGGTGCGTATGCTTGCTGACGCGTCGACTCCGTTCGACGCTCTGACTGAACTGCTTGACGTGAAGATTTCTGACGAGAGTGACCCTGATGCAGGGATTCGCCTTTTCAACAGCTGTCTTCGGGATGCGCAGCGTCTGACGACGCTGCCCGAAGACGCTGTTAAAAGGCAATTCCTCTCTGCCCTGTCTGGACCGGCTTACGCCACGCTGGTTGACTCGTTTGCTCGAGCTGACCAGCGTGCGGCTGTGAGTCTACTCACCTTGCGGGCGCGCGTGCGCGAGCAGTACCGCTGCGGGCGGCTCTCGGGCAAGCGCACTGCGGGGCGGCCCATGTCTGTTGCGTCTTGCACCACTGACACTGGCCTGGCTTCGGCCATCGATCGGCTCAGTGCTCAGTTGGTCAAGTTGCAGCGGGATGTGGACTCCCTTAAGAAGGGTGGCTCCAAGCCCCCTGGGAAACACACTCCGCGCAACTTCCACCGACCTGGAGTGCAACCGCTTGCTCATTCCGCCTCTTCGGAGGTGGCTTTTGACAAGCGGTCTGGCACCTTTGTCCCAACGTGCAGGCACGGGAAGTGCCGCGCCGTTGGGTCAAAGCATTGGCTGAGTGAGTGTCCTCACAAGGACACTCACCCAATGACCATTTCGGCATCCTACTGCCAAGCCGTTGAGTCTTATGACTCGGACGTGCTTGCCCTTCGTTTTCAGCGGTACTATGACGCTGGGGATGAGGGGTCCATGGAGCACTTGTGTGCTCTCGTGGGGCAACCTGAAGTCTGTGAGCTGTCTGCGCACTCCTTTGCTCCAGAGCCTACGGCTCTGCAGCAGTTCAAGGATGCCGCTGCCTCTGCTGAGTCTGCACCTGATGAGCACCTGTCCATTGGACGTGTTGCATTTGCTGAGGTCAGCGGTCCGCTTGCTGGTGGTGTCGCTGAGCCGACCGCCAGCAAGCGGCTGCTGCCGAAGGCCTCTGCACCCGTGCATGGTGGGCCGAGTGACTTGCATGAGGTCAGCCGTACCGCCTTCGTGCCGCCGTCTGCCTCTCTGGCTCTCGGCCCGATGGCTACGGCTGACAACTCTTTCAAAACATTCAACGCTGTGCACCCTGACTGGCTTGACATCGACCCTGAGCCTGTTGAGGTGTGTGATTCTGATGACGATGAAGTCTGCCTGACTGAAATTGAGGGGGGTGCAGCGCCGGCGACTACGGCACTTCGGCGATTCGGAGTCCCCAGAGGCTCCAAGCCGTTTGGCATCGGTCAGTTTGCACTCACTCTCTTCATGGTGGCTACATTTCTCTTCAGTGCTACGGCGATGCCGACACTCGTGGTCGGCGGTGGTGTCAGGGGCCTGGTTGAGCCCGGAGCCACTTACGGTCGCGGTGCGGTTCGTCTCAGTGATGCATTACCGGATCCTCTTTGCCAGCCTGTGGTTACTGCTGGTTCGTCAATGCCGCAGCGGGACGTAACGCAATTTTCTTTTCAATCGACCTCGGCTACTTTGCAATTCGGACATCCTAACATTCCACTCCGGGATCCGCCTGACCCTCTTGGGTCTGGTGGTGTCAACACCTTTCAGTTATCATCTCAACTCACTTCGGAAGTATTTCTGCCTTGGAATCCGACCGCTGAACTCGGCTCTGCCGACCAGCTTTGCAGTGGCTGAGTGTGCTTATCTGTTATCCTGGAGGTGTGATTAGCCTTGGCCGCAGTGGTGGGTTGTGCCGGGACAAGTCCCCGGGCACCCAGCTAGAAGTGTATCTGTTTCCAGTAAAGTGCTGTTTGTTATCTGTTTAGTTAGCTCCGCTTGCCTAGCCCTATTGGCTGCAGTCACAGCTCCGGGTGGTGTGCTGGACTTTAGGTTCAGGGTTATTATTATGGGCTCTGATAGCCCCTAGCCTGACCCGTCTCTGATCGGAACCGTGACTCCGCTAGTAGCTAGGATGACAGTACAGTAGTACTGTACTGTCAGTCATCACTTCGTATTATCCGGGTTTCCGAGATGCATGATAAAAGCACTCGGCCGGACTGATTATGGGAGCTTAGCCAGTTTGTTTTCACCGAGCGGAACACCTGTTCTCGCACTCTCGATGACAGGGATGCCTGATGATATGACATAATCATCTGGCGACATGTACAGTCATCGTCGACCGTACTGACGACTGTCATAAATGTATGACGCGACTCGACCTGTACAGTCATGATCGACCATACTGTCGACTATCATAATAATATATGACATGACATGACATGACATGGTATGATATGTATGACAGGTATGACACGTATGACATGTATGACACATATGTCATCGGTCATAACCCTGACAGATCTCCCCTCTTAAAAGAGTTGTGACCTCACAACGGGCATACCTTTGTATATGTCTATGATGTCTTTGTTGTTGTCGCTTCTTGCTGGTACCAGTCTTCTTACACCGAATTGAGGCGTCCCTCATGGTGTTTTTAGGTTATTGGGGGGAACTGAGTCCACTTTAGTCCCTCACCTTACAGTTCTTAGGATGTAGCCCACCTTTCTGGAAATCGTATCGTTGAGTGACGTTTCAAGGTTCAATGAAGAGCGTTTTCGCGATACAATCCTACGCTGGATTACTGATTGATCCACACGTTATCATGTATGTGCTAGACGATTCAAAGCATCCGAAGTCTACGTTATGGATTATTTGCGCTAGCCGTCGTCGCCTTTGCGCGATCGATGATCCCACGATTATAACGAATTATATTCGAACGATTCTCGGCCTGATATAGTGCACCCAACTCTTCCTCCCCTCTTTAAGCTACTTTGGAGGATCCTAGGCGGTGATGGGGAGCCCGATTTCGATAATAAACGAACAAAGGGGCTTGTTTTAATGCAAACGGAGCGGCCCTGCTTAACGGAATTGGACTTATAATCCTTAACCGGTCTGCTCAACTCCTCAATATTTTTGTCCAGTACGCACGCTTTGACGAACATCTATCGCGATGAGTGAGAATGAATTCGCCACGTACTAATGTGAAATTTATTTAGTCATGTTTGTCAAGCACAACTTAGGATCACAACTCCTTCTACCTCAGTCATTATCTCCGTTAGCTTCGGATGACTGGCCAAGAATCCGATGACAAACCACGGTTTTGGCAAAGGTAGCATTTAGCAGTTTTTATTTATCCACAGATATGATATCTCGCATGTGTGCGTTTCTGTGCAAGGGTATGATTTTGAACAAGGCTCACTACACCTTTAGCAAGGAAGGATCAATTCCTGCTCCTGTCATATCAATTTGATGCAGGGTAAAAAATGTTAGGGATATATCCCTGCAGTTCTTGGGTTGCAGCCCATTGCACCGAAGGCGCATCGCAGTTCTTGGGATGCAGCCTTGCAGTTCTTGGGATGCAGCCCTGATATATTTATACGACCGATGGATGAAAACCTCTTGGGTACATATTTTCACGGCTTGATTATTATTAGGTCGGCAATTATTGGCAAAAGTCATTGGCTATCAGCTTTTGACTCAGAAGCCACAATGTTATAGAAGCTGCGACCTATTGTGATCATATGCGGCAGTTATGCCTTCAGCATACGTAGACAATATGATTATGTGGAACTTATAATCCCACTTAAGTTGCATCATGATAAATTTTTCCAGGTGTTAACAAGTGTTCAGGATTTGATAAGGGGTTGACGCCCCACAAGCCAAAGGTCACTGTCTCATAAGGCTCGCCTCAAGTGTGCGGCTTTGAGGATTAGCGTTCTGGCGAGGCACAGTCATGATGCTTCCTAGTCCAAAGAGCTGGAAATGAGAGTGCTCAAGATATCCAAAGACAGGAAGGCTTTTGGTTCCGAGAGACGACGCCTCCCCCTTCTGTTCCCCCCTCCGTTAATCGATCGGAGCGCGCGAGCGCGAGCGGAGCGGGGGCGAAGCCTCCGCGAGACCGCGACGCGAAGCGGGAGCAGCGCGCGGTCGGTTGATGTTCGACTTGGACTTCGAACGCCAACGCCATAAGGCGCATGCCATGCCATGTTATGCCATGCAATGCGAATGCCACAGAAGTCAGAACTCCTGGGGGGGGCAAACCCCCCTACTGGGCGAAGTCTTGAAAATAGTTTGTAGTAAGGGGGGGGTGTGGGGGAGCCCCCCACTTGGCGATATCTTTATAAAAAAAAAACAGTCGAGGCCTCACGCCTTGTAGTAATGGGATAGTGTAGGGGGATGGAGCCCCCCCAGTTGACGAAGTCTAAGAAATAAAAGGAGACGAAGGGTGATTATTCACAAAAATTATGACATTAGAAAAGTCGTCTAAAATCTTGTAGTAATAACTGTAAACGAAATTATGGATTGCCTTGAAAGTGTTTCATACACGTTTTTCTTTTATAATTCAATACGTGCCATTGAGATTTATATTAAAATTTAGGCGAGAACAAGGTAATAAATTATATTATTATCGTTATTTGATTGGTCAGAACTTAAAATATTCGATGACGTTCAATTCGTTGCGATCGTTCGGTAATACTTAGCTCGAGGGTCTCCGAGAGACGACGCCTCCCCTTCTGTCCCCCCCTCCGTTAATCGATCGGAGCGCGCGAGCGCGAGCGGAGCGGGGGCGAAGCCTCCGCGACGCGAAGCGGGAGCAGCGCGCGGTCGGTTGATGTTCGACTTGGACTTCGAACGCCAACGCCATCGCCATAAGGCGCATGCCATGCCATGCTATGCCATGCAATGCGAATGCCACAGAAGTCAGAACTCCTACTCGCAACCACAATCAATTTTGGAGATTGATTTTTCCCCACCTGTACAAACGGACCCCCGAAATAATGTCCGAGATTAGCGGTTTTCGTCGCAATGGGACCTGAAATCGAGAGGACGTTGCAGAATCGATGAAATCGATGAATCGTCATTCTGTACCGTCGATTATTTTCATTATTCCCGTTTTCACTCGCGTTGACCTAAAAACATTTCTTTCAGCGACCCGTCAGGTTACGACGGGGACAGTCTTCTGCATATTTGACCATGCATATATGAAGCATTTGCACGAGTTCACGTCTGCAAATGCATCATATATTGTTCTCAGGACTGATGGTAACAAGTGGGTACCGATAATCCCGGGATCGAGTGGCCCAATCTCAACATTCTAAGATGTGGTACGGGTTGGGGCTTTGCGCCACTCAACTACTTTTGCGTAAAAAGTGATTTTCAGTTGATTTTCGATATCTGCGGGAGATTCGCTGGGAGCCAAGTAAAAAGTAAGATGTCTTTGTGATGCTGAGGGTCTCGCGCATCCGCTGCGCTAATCAGATGTACCCTACGCTAAGTTGGGGTATACCGGATGCCCGATTGAGCGTTCCGAGGTGTAAAAGCGCCAAATCATACCCACCCTCAAGATTTCCTTCAGTACGGTTCGTATGATGTGGTCTGAGGCATGTGAAGGTATCAGTATGCTCCCCACGAAGCATACTAATACATAGAAACTTACTGCGCTAAGAAATATTGACTCATCGCTGAAGAATAAATTTTGCCGTCATCGAAAACCCTGAGTTTCGATCCCATTGCGATCGGCTCGGACATTATTTCGGGGGTCCGTTTGTACGTTCACGTACCCCCTATAAATTTTTAGAGGTTTGATTTCGCAGAAACCAGCTATTACAGAACGAACATTGCTTTGCGTCACGTATAGTGTAGTAGTTTACAGCCTAGCTTTGCGTGACGCTTTTTGGGTGACGTATCGTGTAGTAGTTATAGCCTAGCTTTGCGTGACGCTCTTGCGTGACTTATTTTGGGTGACGATAGTGTAGTGTAGTTGTGTATAAATTTTTAGAGGTCTGATTTCGTAGAAACCAGCTATTACAGTATATTACGTACTAAATAGGGAGGGTGGGGGGACGGAGCCCCCACACTGGGCGAAGTCTAATTTTTTTGTAGTAATAGGCGGATGTGGGGACACGGAGCCCCCCCCAATGGGCGAAGTTTTAAAATATTCCGAAAAAATGGGGGGTTGTGGGGGGGGCAAACCCCCCTACTGGGCGAAGTCTTGAAAATAGTTTGTAGTAAGGGGGGGGGTGTGGGGGAGCCCCCCACTTGGCGATATCTTAAAAAAAACAGCAGTCGAGGCCTCACGCCTTGTAGTAATGGGATAGTGTAGGGGGATGGAGCCCCCCCAGTTGACGAAGTCTAAGAAATAAAAGGAGACGAAGGGTGATTATTCACAAAAATTATGACATTAGAAAAGTCGTCTAAAATCTTGTAGTAATAACTGTAAACGAAATTATGGATTGCCTTGAAAGTGTTTCATACACGTTTTTCTTTTATAATTCAATACGTGCCATTGAGATTTATATTAAAATTTAGGCGAGAACAAGGTAATAAATTATATTATTATCGTTATTTGATTGGTCAGAACTTAAAATATTCGATGACGTTCAATTCGTTGCGATCGTTCGGTAATAGCTCGAGGGTCTCCGAGAGACGACGCCTCCCCCTTCTGTTCCCCCCTCCGTTAATCGATCGCGGAGCGCGCGAGCGCGAGCGGAGCGGGGGCGAAGCCTCCGCGACGCGAAGCGGGAGCAGCGCGCGGTCGGTTGATGTTCGACTTGGACTTCGAACGCCAACGCCATAAGGCGCATGCCATGCCATGCTATGCCATGCAATGCGAATGCCACAGAAGTCAGAACTCCTACTCGCAACCACAATCAATTTTGGAAATTGATTTTTCCCCACCTGTACGTTCACGTACCCCCTATAAATTTTTAGAGGTTTGATTTCGCAAAAACCAGCTATTACAGAACGAACATTGCTTTGCGTCACGCTCTTTTGGGAGACGTATTAGTGTAGTAGTTTACAGCCTAGCTTTGGGAGACGTATAGTGTAGTAGTTTACAGCCTAGCTTTGGGAGACGTATAGTGTAGTAGTTTATAGCCTAGCTTTGCGTGACGCTCTTTTGCGTGACGCTCTTTTGCGTGACGCTCTTTTGCGTGACGCTGGTGGATGAAATCAATTTGCGTCGTTGAGATGAAAGCTGCAAACAAAATTTCAATCGCAGATATGTTTGTATATATATTTACATATATTTATAAATATATCGACAGAATGTCGTCTGAATAATTAATATTATAATATAAAATATAAAATGTGAGGTAAACCGAATAAAATATGAGTTAAACCTTTGTTCGAACCCTTGACTGTCGATCGGCGACCATCGATCTGACGGAGATAATTCTTTTTTGCGAGGATCGAGGGGGGGATCAGTGTTAATACTTTAAATCGACGGCCACCGGTAGCTAAGCCCTTAACACTTTTGTATATAAATTTCTAGAGGTTTGATTTCGTAGAAACCAGCTATTAGGGAGGGTGGGGGACGGAGCCCCCACACTGGGCGAAGTCTAATTTTTTTGTAGTAATAGGCGGATGTGGGGACACGGAGCCCCCCCCAATGGGCGAAGTTTTAAAATATTCCGGAAAAATGGGGGGTTGTGGGGGGGGCAAACCCCCCTACTGGGCGAAGTCTTGAAAATAGTTTGTAGTAAGGGGGGGGGTGTGGGGGAGCCCCCCACTTGGCGATATCTTTTTAAAAAAAACAGTCGAGGCCTCACGCCTCTTGTAGTAATGGGATAGTGTAGGGGGATGGAGCCCCCCCAGTTGACGAAGTCTAAGAAATAAAAGGAGACGAAGGGTGATTATTCACAAAAATTATGACATTAGAAAAGTCGTCTAAAATCTTGTTGTAATAACTGTAAACGAAATTATGGATTGCCTTGAAAGTGTTTCATACACGTTTTTCTTTTATAATTCAATACGTGCCATTGAGATTTATATTAAAATTTAGGCGAGAACAAGGTAATAAATTATATTATTATCGTTATTTGATTGGTCAGAACTTAAAATATTCGATGACGTTCAATTCGTTGCGATCGTTCGGAAATACTTAGCTCGAGGGTCTCCGAGAGACGACGCCTCCCCTTCTGTCCCCCCCCTCCGTTAATCGATCGGAGCGCGCGAGCGCGAGCGGAGCGGGGGCGAAGCCTCCGCGACGCGAAGCGGGAGCAGCGCGCGGTCGGTTGATGTTCGACTTGGACTTCGAACGCCAACGCCATAAGGCGCATGCCATGCCATGATATGCCATGCAATGCGAATGCCACAGAAGTCAGAACTCCTACTCGCAACCACAATCAATTTTGGAGATTGATTTTTCCCCACCTGTACGTTCACGTACCCCCTATATGATCTAGATTTAGATATGTATACATGATATGATATGATATGATAATATATATACCATCTACATTGTAATAGTAGATTGTAATATTACAATATGATATTTCAATTTTAGATTGCAATATTGCAATAATATTACAATATTAGGTTGTAATGTTGCAACAATTATTACCATGCTACCCGGAAATTCAACAGGCGCTTTCCTTGCGAAGAACTGTGGTACGTTTTACAACATTGTAATATTGCTCAGCAACATTATTATTACTACAGCAGCAATATTATTATATTAGATTGTATTATTATTGCAAGATTACAATCTAATATTGTAATATCATATTGTAATATTACAATCTAATATTCTAATATTACAATCTAATATTATAATATTACAATCTAATATTACAATCTAATATTGTAATATTACAATCTACTATTACAATCTGGATGATATATAGATAGGGAAGGGTTATACGCGCTGGAATTCACACGTCGTTTCCGTCTCAATCCCGAAAAAATTCTGAACCAGCGTGACGGTCATATCGTCTTGCATCGTCTCGCGTGTCATCGTGAATTTAATTTCCAGGATTATTAAAAC
The DNA here is from genome assembly GCA_001247695.2 of Cymbomonas tetramitiformis. Classification (NCBI taxonomy): domain Eukaryota; kingdom Viridiplantae; phylum Chlorophyta; class Pyramimonadophyceae; order Pyramimonadales; family Pyramimonadaceae; genus Cymbomonas; species Cymbomonas tetramitiformis. The sequence goes on from LGRX02001942.1 coordinate 20,899, forward strand.
AGATAATCAATTTATCTTCCATCGATATCGCGGATACGATTACCGTTGGCGCTGGCGTTGACTAGCTCAACCATAAAGCGCTCGCTGCGACATTTACTGCTCATAATTTTCTCAACGTTACTTCGCCTCATGGCCGGAACGGTGTTCACTGTGACTGCTGTGTTATGTGCAGGGATTGCGGCAGTGTTTGGCTGTTTTTATTTTTCAATTCGTTTATTGCATATATGCGAACTCACGGTATTCGGTGTGTGCAGCTTGTGTCGCAGGTTTTCCGATGGCGAGGAGGGACGCACCTTTTTGAGATGTGGAAGTCTAGGGCAACCTAGCTTGGGATGATACCCAACCACATCGGACTTACTTTGTTTTCAGATTTTAATCTACTCACCTTGCATATGCATACAAACTTTGAGGAGCATCGAGGTATGATAAGTTTTAGACTGATTTATCTTTTTGGGTTTGTGGCGCCATCGCGACCTCATGGGATGTGGAAGTCAAGGTTGAGCATGCCAACCTTGCTTGGGTTCGAACCCAACCACATCGAAGTCTGAGTCCTTGTGCTTCAGGGAACTAAAATATGTATATCTTAGCAATATTTGTGGAAAGTCTCGTGCGCTAGAACGCACGGGAAGCCCTTGGCTGTTTGGCATGTATTGGGTTTGGGTCCATTCGAGCCCAAACCCAATAAATCTGCCAAAGAAATAAACTGTTCATTTCGCGAGCAATGTATCTCAGTCCTTGATCTTCAGGAAACTTAAAGAGATATATCTCGAGAATATTTGTGGAAAGTCTCGTGCGCTAGAACGCATGGGAAGCCCTTGGCTGTTTGGCATGTATTGGGTTTGGGTACATTCGAGCCCAAACCCAATAAATCTGCCAAAGAAATAAACTGTTCGTTTCGGGCACAGTGTATGCCAGTCCTTGAGCTTCAGGGAACTTAAATGTATACATCTCGACAATATTTGTGGAAAGTCTCGTGCGCTAGAACGCACGGGAAGCCCTTGGCTGTTTGGAATATATTGGGTTTGGGTACATTCGAGCCCAAACCCAATAAATCTGCCAAGGAAATAAACTGTTTGTTTCGCAAACAATGTATCTCAGTCCTTGTGCTTTAGGGAACTTGAAGATATATATCTCGGCAAAATATCAGCGTAGTTTCGTTTGCTAGGAAGCACGGGAAGACCTTGACTGTTTGGCACTTGTTGGTTTGGGTACATGAAAACCCAAACCCAAAAAGCTCTTTGTCATGAAGTGACCTTCTCGTGCATACTTGACGACAATCCTTGCGCGCAAGATGGTGAACTAACATCACTCTCAGCAAATTTAGTGCAAAGTTTCGTGCGCTAACACAGAGGACTTCGATGTGGTTGGGTTCGAACCCAAGCAAGGTTGGCATGCTCAACCTTGACTTCCACACCCCAAGAGGTCGCGATGACGCCATAAACCCAAAAAGATAATTCAGTCTCTAACTTATCACACCTCGATCCTCCTCAAACTTTGTATGCATATTCAAAGTGAGTTGAATAAAACGTGAGAACAAGGTGGGTCCGATGTGGTTGGGTGTGATCCCAAGCTAGGTTGCCCTAGACTTCCACACCTCAAGAAAGCGCGCCCCTCCTCGCCATCGGAAAACCTGCCACACAAGCTGCACAAAATGAGTATCGTGAGTTGGCACATATGCATGAACAAACTGAAAAATAGAAGCGGCCAAACACTTCCGAAATCCCTGCGCATAACACAGCAGCCACGACATCGTTCCGCCCATGAGGCGAAGCGAAGGACCGTTGAGAAAATTATGAGCAGTAAATGTTGGTGCGCAGCTCTTTATCCTTGAGCAAGTCAACGCCAACGGCAATCGTATCCGCGATATCGATGGAAGATAAATTGATGATGATTAATAATCCTGGAAATTAAATTCACGATGACACGCGAGACGATGCGAGACGATATGACCGTCACGCTGGTTCAGAATTTTTCCGGGATTGAGACGGAAACGACGTGTGAATTCCAGCGCGTATAACCCTTCCCATATAGATATATATTTATAATAATATATATTTATGACACATCGGGTTTGGACCAATGAAAACGTGCCACGCAGGCAGCAATTCTCAGCTATATTAATGATGAAATGCTGATGTGGAAGTAAGGCGGCCACGTGTTCAGAACTGGATTGGTCAAGTGCATTGACGTGTTCCCAATGTTCGGAAGATTCCATTGAATATTGGTGCTGATCAGCACCAATATTCAGAATATTGGGGCCATACAACCCCAATATTCAAATGAAATATTACGAATTTGGGAAAATGCCAATGCCCTGTGACCCAGCCCTGAACACGTGGCATTGACGACTTTGACCCGAAATTAGGTCAAAGCCGACAACGCCTGCGAAATGCTGTGCTGTGCTCTGCCTAAAAATGTTCTAATGCGTGTCAGACAAATACATTATGCAAACAGAACATACACGGCAAAAGCATGGCCGGGATTTCGGCGGTGCGCGGTGATGGGCGAGAAAAACCCAAAGCCCCCGGATCCCACACAAGACGTCGGAACGAAAACATACAAGATGAAAACAAACGAATGCGATACACACACGTTAGCGAGTGCATACAAAATGCGGCACACCAGTTGAGCAACAAACACATTGGGCGCGTGTGTCACAAGGGGGCATACGCGGATGCCACATGGGGCATATGGCGGGGGGGATCGAGGAATTAGGGAGAATACACAAGTCATCTGAAAACGTACAGTGACATGAAGGGCACACACACGAAAGTGCATATGAAACTAAAATGGTATGCGTGGATGCAGCGAGGATCTCGTAGGCGAGCGTTGAGCGTGGAGTCGGTCGAAGATGAACACAAGCGGAAAGGGGTCGACTAGTCGAAGGTCATCATGCGGTCGAGCACTGATCCTGCATGTAAGCAAAAAGTTAGTCATGCATACACATATCGATGCATACACACTTAACGTCAGTCGCAGAAACATTATGCACAAAGATATTCATAGCAGGCAGGGTCACAGCGGCAGGGTCTCAGCAGGAGGTGCACGGGAAGATGCAAACAAGAAATGGGCTTGAAATTGCATCAGAACTCCCCTTTGGGTTAATTTCGAAGTTCGAAGCATCGATCTTAGAAATCCAGCTTTCTAGGCATTGATTGGCAGTATCTTTTTGACGATGACAGACGACCGAAAACTCGAACGATCTTGGAAATCTGTTTTTTGAGTTTCCGATTGGCTAGTATTTTATAATGTGACTCGCGATTGAAAAGACGATCGACTGCGTTGATGACAGACGATCATCGTAGACATCTTCACCGTTCGCTTCGCCGTTCGCTGACGCGACGGTACAGATCACCGTGCGCTGACGCGCCGGTTACAAAACAGCCTGAGGTAGGATAGACTGTGATGACATGTCATGACATTGACATGACATGACATGACATGACAGCGACAGCGACAGCGCAGCGACAGTCGACACTGATGACACACCGATGACGCTACTGTAAGCAATATTTGTACTGTAAGCAATATTTGAGCAATATATCGCGAGTTGTGATGACGTGACAGAGTCGAGAAATATTGTTGCAAAGCATATTCTATGACGTGGCTCTCACATAATCCCTTCGAATAATCGAGGGCTGATGTGTCACAAATATATCATGAAGAGGAGCTAATTAGCCCCAATATGACCTGAAGTCGCTGACGCTCCTTCAGGTCATATTGGGGCTAATTAGCACCTCTTCATACCCATATATCATATATACATATCTAATAATATATATAATATATACAATCTACTATATATACAATCTACTATTATTAGATTGTAGTAATATTAAAATTTGCTGCCAACTTACTCTATACATCCTAGTTGTCAATTACTCATCTTTCAGTTGCGTATTCCCTTGGGTAGGCCATGCCTTTGGCCACAGTTTTTGTAGAGGTGCGTTTTCCGGAACGACGGTTGACCGGACGTGAATTCTAACTTCACGACGAAGTTCCACGTAAAAAATCAGGACATGTGGTGCGTTTTACAACATTGTAATATTGCTCAGCAACATTAGTATTGCTACAGCAGCAATTTTATTAGATTGTATTATTATTGCAAGATTACAATCAACTATTGAAATATCATATATGTAATATTACAATCTAATATTACAATCATATATACATATCTAATAATATATATATTATATACAATCTACTATTATTAGATTGTAGTAATATTACAATTTCCTTCCACCTTACTCTATACATGCTAGTTGCAAATTACTCATCTTTGCAGTACATTTAAATTGTTTCCCACTCTGACAATAGGTCTGCAATGTATCTATGCATAACTGCCTTGTGCAAATTCCACCGGTAACGAAAGTAACACGCATGATGCAGAGCAGTTAACCAATAATGTGGCTCTTTCATATACTCTTGATTCACGAGCCACAATGAGGAATGCCATCTGGGACTGATACACATCTGATGCTCAACTTCCGGCTCGCCTTCGGGAATATGTACGGGAGTCCCACTCAGCTGTGCAATATCATATGGCACTTGAACAATACCATATTCACACGAAACAAGAACCTTCTCACCAACTGCCCACATTATCCTTTCCTCTACCCAATCCCTAATGAACAGCACTTCTGGCTTTGTCCTGCAAAGCCAGTGCTTCTTCATCCACTCCAAAAGAATATGAAATAGGAGATGGTGGCCTCGGTCTCCTGTGTAATGTGCTTTGTCATTTGCAACATGAGATGGTGGACAAGTGAGGGTAGGAAGTGAGGGTGAATTCCACCGGCCATGCCATGATTGCCGCGCCTGTATTAATCAGAGCGACAGTATTCAGCAGGACGTAATCAGACAATTTACTATTGTCCAAGTGGAGACAGCGGTACAATTTACTAATAAAATGTCTAGAGTGATGTACGTATGCTATCGCAAGGCGTGTGTAAAAATTGCTACTGAATGCCGCTAATGAAATCCTCAACATTTAACACCACTGCACAACGAGTAAGGAGATCCCAATGCCCCTCTACAACCTGCTCAAGGTTGTCCGGCGCGACATTATTCAGTGTGGGGTATGCCACGCACGCGTCTTCCACAATTATTATGCAGTATCCCAGTTGCTGCGCCGCAAGGGCGGTGTGCAGCACGCACTGGGAAACGTACGCGCCCATGATAACTAAGTATGACTGTTGGTGCCGGTTGCTGGGATGTCACTGCTTGCAGCAGATTCCTATACGGGCTCGAAGCGAGCTCGGAAATGTTATCTACATGAAAGGCATTCATATTGCTACTCAGGAAAGCGTGGTGCCTTTCCACGGTGTCTGAAATTGGCCCAAGGGTTTCGATAAATTTATCAATCCCTGGAGGTGCTCCCATGGCATCATCGGACCGAGTGAGGAACCCCTCACCGCCATCGAAAAAGGAGTCGGCTCCGGACGACTGGGTTTGCCATGGCCGATACCACTTGGTCCAATTGATACTGATTGATTTGGCGCGACAGTCAGCTAACACCCGCTGGGCCTGCATTCGGTGGGTGGGAGTGAAATCGGTGGCATGCGACTCCTGAGCATCCAGAAAAAGCACTGACAGGGAACTGGGGTGGAGTATACTACCACCTGCCTTCAGCGCGGTTTCTATTCCTAACATCGTATACCCGGCGTGCACGCGCGGAGGCGGTGCACGCATGTCGAGTCTGGGAGCGCTGCCTGCTGAGAGGTCGCTGCTGGCTGCGGCATACACCGTTCCACGATGCATGCATACCATCACCGAGAGCACTGGATAGAGCCAGACCCGCACAGGGGGCGTCAAGAACCATGCGTAGAAGTGGTGGGGATAGCTTCTGGTATCTTTTCGTCCGTCCGTCCGAATGACCTGAACCTGCCTGTAATACGGATGTGAGGTCTTCGGAAGGAAAAGCATCCCTAGCCATCCTCCGAACATTCTGTTCGCGGGGGTGGGCTTGGTTGAAGGCCATTGCCGATTCTGGGGAAGGACGGGTCGCTGGATAATGTTTCCGCCACAATGTTTCCAACTGGCACACATTGCACACGGTAAATAGGTCTAGGACACTCACGCCGTCCGGAATGCCGTCACAAACAAACGCGAGATGGTACCGGAGCCAGGGCGTCTGCCTTCGTGACACACGTTTATCACTGAATGCGGTAAGGCTGGATGCGGTGACCCCCCACCCAGGTTGGCCCAGAAAGAACGAGCTCCGCCCAACGGCAACCTGACCACCGGTGCCCATTGAGCATCGGTCAATAACGGCATGATGTAACGAACGCAGTCATCAGCGACGGTGATATGCAAGAATCCGTGCAAGTCAGCACAGTGCAAATATACGGAATATACATGACGCATTCCTGGCAAAATGTGTTGAAAATGTGCATGCCTAGCTAGGATTTGCGTACAAACGTGACAAGCACTAAGCGTTGGAACCTGGCACTAAGCGGTGGTAGGAATTGCTCCCTTCTACCCCATCATTACTTGATTGTATCCGAGACGCAAAGAAAGTTGAGTGTAACTTGGAGGCAGTTGGCCTGTTCGCTGGGTCAACTTCGAGACACGCATTCACGAGCAATGTTAGCGTTTTTGAAGTACGACTATGTGGCTCCCATTGTCCCATGTTACGCTCTTTAGCCAACGCCAGAAGCTGTTCCCATGGAAGGTTTTTCCCTAAGAGTATTTGCATGGCGAGCCCGCCAATTGCCCAGATGTCGCTGTAGGTGGTTTTGTTCGCTAGCGAGGACTCCGGAGCCCGGTGAGAGGGCTTCCATGCTTTGTAGAAAGTAGAAATTTGTGGCGCTGGTGGTGGGACTGGTGGGACAACACTCGGATCCGTTCGCTCAAAGCAGCTCAAACCGAAGTCGATGATTTTGAGACTTTGTCCGCCAACAGCCGACAGATTGTCTTGTACAAGCACGTTATTTCCTTTCAGGTCCCCATGCACCAATCCAGCGGCATGGAGTTCGGAAACGCCACGAAACAAGTCGATGACCAGCTGGCGCCGCACTCCGATTGTTATTTCTGATGAAGAGCGGGCTTTCAGGAAGTCGATGAGGGTCTCCCCGCCATATTTCATGACGAGGAACGCGGACTGGTCTGGAGCGTCAATGTGGGCCCCGTATCCGAAGCAGGGGACAACCGTTGTGGGAGACGCGATACGGGCCAAAGAGTGCATGTACAGCTCCACGGCACAGAACCGCAGGCGACGGTGCAGTGCAGGGTCGGTGTACTGTAGTCCTTGAGAACAGCCCGCTCGGTGTTATCAACAGTGCAGTGTAACAGGACGTTGCCGTAAGAGCCTTTACCATGAGCTTTGGTGCCCTGAGAAACGCCGTATGTTACGACTTGTGAGCGCGAGACCCTGGGCACCCCAAACTGTGCAGCTATCTGGACGAGATTGTCGAGGCAGGCCTCCGGTTTTCCAAGCCGGAACCTCTTTTGAATTGATTCAACAGATAATGCCTGGTGAAAACAAGGAAGTTGCAGTGGTTGACTGTGGCGGGGTGCGTCATGAACTTCTTTTTTTACCGCCCAGGACCGCAGCGCCTTTGCCTTGCGACGCCGAGCGGATCGGGTTTTTTCCTTTGTAGCGGATGGTGCAGAGAGTGAGGGCTACGGCACATACACCACACCGGAAATTGTGAGAAACGGTGAGCAACCCCGTAAACTCAACTTAACGGCAACATGATACCAATGGAACTTTTATTGGAATCGAAGTTGATAAACACTGTTATACATGTTGCAGGTGGTTCTGTAAGCAATTTATTAAAGAAATTGTGGGGCAACTAGGCTACTTGGCAACTCTACGCTTCCTCGTAGTAGTGCACTCCACTGCGATGCTCAAAGTACCCTCTGCAAAAAGGGCACTGTCGCTCGTTGGGAGGCCTGTACGCCATCACACCCTCGTAGCAGGCCTGGCAGATACCTAAACGGCAGCCATTAAGGCTCCGCCTCACAGGCGGAGGCTCGGAAATACCATCCGGCCAGCCGTTTAGCTCGCAGACCGAGCACCTCCACGGCACTCTGCGGCAGCCGGCCCTATTGGCGCTCATGATAAAATCCTGGTACAATTCTAAGTTCAGAATTGTACCATTCGGTCTAGGACCGGAAACTGGCTCGTATGTGGTGGTGGCATTGTGCCACACCGCCTCCGCGTACAGAACCGGGTCGCCAGGTTCGCGAAGCAGGCGCAAAATGGCGATCACCTCCTCCTCAGGCCCGCGGTACAGAGCAGCCTGACACAGCCCGGACTGATTGCATGATGAGTGCTGAACAGGAACAGGAGTTGGAGGAGAATACAGGAGGCAACCTACTCTCCGTCCAGGCTTCTGTCCGGAGATAACATACTGTCCGTTCAGGCTTGCAAGACACTTTTAAGAAGGACACCGGAAACATCCACGTCTTCATTTTCAAAGAACAGCTAACAAGCTGTAAGTGAATACAAAACAGGCAAGGGGAGACTCATTACTATTTACACAATGTACACACACGTTGAAGAACGGTTCACTTAAACCACTTCTGCCTACAGCATGGGCACGTGACCCAGCCGGGGGCATGGGTTTCTACAAGCAAACCAAAACACGAAATATGCATGTTTTTCTCTTTACATGCGCAACCTAGGCCACCGCAGTTCAGTTGATCCTCCGGATGCACTTCCTCTAAACACAATATGCACAAGTCCTCCTCGGGTCTGGGAAAAAAGACTCGCAGAACCTCCTCCCACGTGTACACCTCCTCAACTTCATCTCCCTGTGCAAGCCCGTGAGTTCAATTTGTCATGACGTCACGCAGTACCTACTAAACGAGCGTGCTGTGACGTGCATCCGTGACGTCCGCACTGACGCTCATGCGTGCAGAGCTGGCGCGGGTAAACTAGAGGGTGCGCCTGCGCATGACGTGCGTGAGCCGGACGCCCACCAACCCGACCTTGTCTGACCCGACCATACACCATTGCACGACAAGCCAAGAGACATGCCAGTGGTAAACACGCGCACGCTTGGCTCAAGTCGACGACCCTGTTGAGGGGATACCATGGCACCATCGGCCTTACACCGACCTTGTCTACAACTCTACACCCCCTCCAACTAGACG